>PVKS010001423.1:0-142473 GCA_004027875.1 Aplodontia rufa | reverse complement strand
AAAACAAATGCATACTCCTTCATTGTCAAATATAGGAAATATTTGTAAACCTGAATCAGAGTATGGTGAAGGCTGCCACATAACATGAAAGTGATCTATGAGAGCGAGAAGGTTCTGGGAAACAGTGCCTGTGGCTAGCACATCACCAGCAAAGCAGACAGAACTCAGATCTTAAGGTCAGTGGAGATGAATGTGCAGGCATCTGGTAAGCGTTTTACACGATCCAGTTTGGAACACAGGAAAGAGGGAAAACAAAGCTGAAGAAGGAATTAGAGATAAATCACGTTTGGGAAAAAGGGTGTAAAAGACTGAAGAAGCCCTGGTTGTGGTGGGAAAAAAATAGCAATCACTTAGGAAAGGCTCTGAATTCAACCTGGATGTTGTGGAATAAATCCTATCAATCCCAGGGTAGATTGGGGAATTGAACAGAAGAAAACAAAGCCCTCTGCTTCTGGGAGAAGGAGAGGAGTATATGCTAAAGCGTTAGCAGTCCTTTCCATTTGAGGGTAGGATAGGAGGGAAATTCCCACCCCATGACTCAGGGACACGGAGCTTAAGACTGAGGTTAAATATAAGAGAATGTTCCTTCTTATTTGTCCCTCATCATTGGGTTGGAGAGTGTTGGATAACAGTAGAGGCAAGTGTGTGAAGGGACAGTATGAGATGCAGTCACAAAGGGAGGACTTTAGTCCAAGGGTGGAGCAGCAGGCATTGACAAAAAAGACCCTCTGGTAAATGAGCCTACACCCTAGATGATACTACAGGAATTTGAGGCCTGTGGTACACTGTGAATAATCATAGTGACAACAAACCTCAGTCCCAGCTCCACTCTTATCTAGATTGACTTAAACTTTTCTTTTGAACTAAAGACCCAAGAAAAGAAGAAATATACCCATTTCTACTATTTGACTTGGTCTCGACTGTTCTATACACGTTGTCTAGATTTCAACCAAAGATTAGAGAGCACATAAAAAAGCAAGAGAAAAACAAGAAATTGTTGAAAGACCAAGAAATCAACAGAACCAGGCTTATGTGACCCAGATGTTGGAACTATCAGATAGGGAATTTAAAATAACTATGATTAATATGTTAAGGGACCCAGCAGAATTTGCCCTTGGAGAGCATGTATGAACAGAAAAGGAATTTTAGCAGAGGAAAAAAAAACTATTAGAGAGTATGAAAATGGAAACAATAAATGAAGAATGTAATGTAAGCCTTTGTCAGGCTCAACAACAGACTGAGGAAAGGATCAGTAGACTTGAAAGGAGATCAACAGAAATTTCCCAGATTGAAACATGAAGAGCAAAAAGGTGGTGGTGGTGGGTGAGGGAAGCAAGACAGAACACCCACTGGCTGTGAGATATTATGTTTACACCATGAACCTCAGAGGGAGGAAGGGATAGAGTGAGGAACACATATTTAAAGACAATGGCAGACAGTTTTCCAAAGGAAGGAAAGAACACTATACCACAGATCCAAGAACCCTGGGAAATACAAATGAAAATGAATACTAAACAATTCAACAAAACCCTTCCAGACATATCCTACTGAAACACTTAAAGCCAAAGGGAAAGAAAATCTTGATGACAGCCAGAGGAAAAAAGACACTTCACGTAGAGAGGAACAAATAATTACAGCAAAATTCTTTTCAGAAACTATGTAACCCTGAATACAGTGGAGTAGAAAATTCATTGGGGTTGGGGACTTAGCTCAGTGGCAGAGCACTTGCCTAGCATGCGCAAGGCCCCAATTTCGGTCCTCAGCTCTGAAAAAAAAAATTCATTACCAGAAGACTTTACTACAGAAAGTACTAAAGAAAGTTCTTAAGACAGGGAAGTTTGATAAAACAGAAACTTGAATCTGTTCAAATAAATAAGAAAATTATGGGAAAGGTCATCAATGTATGTAGATCTGAAGTTCTTTTTTTTTCTCTTAAAGATAATTTTGAGGGGTTGGGGATTTAGCTCAGTGGAAGAGTGCTTGCCTAGCATGCGCAAGGTACTGAGTTCCATCCTCAGCCCTGGAAAGAAAGAAAAAAAAGATAACTTTGAAGCAAAAATAGTAGAAATATAATTTGTGTTTATAGTGTGTGTAAACTAGAGTAGCATGAAAATGGGATCTTTATATACCCAAGAAGTGGTAAAATATTATTTGTAGGTAGACTCCAAATAATTGAAGACACATATTTAAAAATCTTTAGCAACCACTAAATTAAAAAACAATTATTTAGTTTTTCATGGGACTTTCGTTGCTCCTACATTTCATTGTATATTTGGTACTGGGGTTTGGTTCCATGTTCTCTTGCATGCCAGGCAAATGCCATAACTGCTGAGCAACCACTCCAGCCCCTAAAACAACTTATTTTGGTAAAATGTACA
This sequence comes from Aplodontia rufa, assembly GCA_004027875.1. Lineage (NCBI taxonomy): Eukaryota > Metazoa > Chordata > Mammalia > Rodentia > Aplodontiidae > Aplodontia > Aplodontia rufa. The sequence continues at coordinate 140,095 of PVKS010001423.1, read as the reverse complement.
TAAAGTTTACTATTTAAATAATTTTAAGTATATAATTCATTGGCATTAAGTACATTCACAATGTCATACAACTATCTGTAGAACTTATGTAGTCACCAGGTGTGGTGGCACACACTTGTAATCCCAGCAATTCGGGAGGCTGAGTCTGGAGTATCACAAGTTCAAGGCCAGTCTTAGCAACTTAGCAAGACCCTGTCTTAAAATGCAAAGTAAAAAAGGCTGGGCATGTGGCTCAGTGGTTAAGCGTCTCTGGGTTTAATCTCCAGAATCCCCCCAGAAAAGAACTTCTGTAGTTATCTCTAGCAGAAACTCAGTACATTCTAAATAGTAACTTCCCGTTACCTTCTCACATTTCTACTTTGTACCTCACATAAATCAAATCATCATATTTGTCCTTATTTCATTTAGCACTACATTCTTTTTTTTTTGTTATTTTTGTAGCACTACATTCTTAAGATACCAGTATACTTCTTTTAAAAAAATTAGTAGTTCTTAAGTTTGCAATATACCTTTATGATCTATTTAGATCTTCTCTTAAGTAACACTGTTCCACATCATAGGTAATGCAAATGCCTTTTAAGAAAAAGTATTCTCGGTTCCTCCCTTGTGTACTTGATAACATTGCTGTGATTCATTCATTTATAAGATATAATATTCTAAGCTACAATCATCAGCAAAGACTTTGTTGCTATTATTATTTTGAACAAATTGTTATCTGTTAGTTCAATTAAGAATAAGAAAAATTAAAGATTTTGGCTCCTTTTATTCTTTGTCTATTGCTCTTCCTTTATGTAGCTCTGAGTTTGTGAACTATATCAGATATTTTTCTTCTTTCTAAAGAATTTCTCTCACTATTTTTTGCAAGGCAGACCTACTGGTAACAAAATCCCTCAGTTTTTGTTTGTCTAATAAAGATAATTTCTCTTGATATGGAATTCTAAGTTGGTAGCTTTTTGCTTTCAGTGCTTTAAATATTTCACTCTACTTTCTTCTTGCTTGCATGGTTTCTGAGGAAGAAAAAAAAGGAAGCGCATTAGAGAAGGAATTTAAACAGGTAACATAAAATCTTTAATTTTTCTTAATTGAACTAACAGATAACAGTGTTCAGAATAATAACAACAATTCATTCCATTGTGTATGTTTATGTGTAAAAATGTGTAAATGTACCTGTGTATCAATGGAATGAAATGACAGCAATGATACAAGGAATAGGAAAGAATTTTAATTGTTTTGTTATTATAAGGTACTCACACTACCTGTAAAGCAATATGGAGTTATTTCAGAAATGGACTTGTATATTGCACATTTTTGGGAAACTACTAAAAATGTTGAAAAACAAACAAAAAAAGAAACCTGATACGCTAAAGGCTTTTCTTACCTAACATGAACGAGGCCCTGGGTTCAATCCCTAGTAAAAGAGGCTGGGGTGGGGAGAGAATACCAAATGGAATCATATCAATTACCTATTTACAACCACAAAAGGCAGAAAAAGAATGGAGGATAAAACAGGAACGAAGATAATAAATCTAAATCATTATATGGTAGATTTTGTATGTGTATTTGTACACACTGGGGATGGAATACAGGACCTTGTGTGCGCTAAACATACACCCTACCACTGAATTACATCCCATGGCCCTGTGTATAGTAGATATTAATCCAACGTTTAATCACTTAGAATGTTGGCAGTCTAAATGTACCAGTTGATTGTTAAGAGTGGATCAGAAAATAAGACAGAACTATATGTTGTCTATAAGAAAATCACTTTAAATATAAAAAAATAGATTAAAACTAAATAGCTGGGTATGGTGACACACATCTGTAGTCCCAGTGACTCAGGAGGCTGAAGCAGGAGGATCACAAGTTCAAGACCAGCTTGGACAACCTAGACCCTATCTCAAAAAAAGTATTTTTAAAAAGGATTGGAGAGTTGCTCAGTAGTAAAGTACCCACAGGTTCAATCCCAGTACCACACAGACAGACAGATACATAGATGCTAATGGCAGTCAGAAAAAAGTGGGAATAGCTATGTTAATTTCAGACAGAGCAGACTTCAAAGCAAGGAACTTATCAGGTATAATGAAGGATATTACTTAATGATGAAAGGGTCAGTTCTGCAAGAAGACAAAAATTCTTAACATATATGAACCTAACAATAGAGCATCAAAATAAGTGAGGTGAGGACTGGGGATGTAGCTCAGTGGTAACATACCCCTAGGCTAAATCCCCAGTACCCATATTAAAAAAAAACTGAAGACAAAACCTCATATAACTGCAAGGAGAACAGATGAATTCAGTATTGTTGTAGAAGCCAGCAGCCTTGTGTCAGGCAGAGAATCAATCAGTAAGGAGGGTGTAGTGGAGCTCAGTAACACTATCAAGCAACTGGATATAGTGAACATATATACATTCTGCAACAGCAGAATACACATTCTTGTCAAACGCACATGAAATGTTCAAAAAGACTACATTCTGGGCCATAAAACATGTGCTATTTGCTACATATAGGACCGTAGTGAAATTAAACTAGGTATCAGTAACAGAAAGATAGGTAGAAAATCCCCAAATACTTAGAGATTAAACAACATATTTATAATATTATATGGGTCATGGAAGAAATTTCAAGAGAAATTTGGATTTATTTTGAACTTAATGAAAGAATAGTAATATTGAAAAGCATCAATTGTCTGTGAATAAATGTAACAGAAATTTGCAAGGAAATCCTAAGCTACTGTTAATGTAAGGGATATACTTTTTTCATCAGTCAGGTAATCATTATTGTAAAGATGTCATTTCTCCCCAACTAAGTGTGTAGATTCACTGCAACCCAAATTAAATACCCTCAAAAATTGTAGGTAGAAATTGGCAAGCTAGTTCTGAAGTTTGTTAGAGGTTGTATAAAGGACCAAAGATAGGCATATCTGAAGACTAAAAATGTTAATACTGGCTGTACTAGGTATCAAACTTAATAGTTAGAAGAGTGCTGATCTAAGGAAAAATAAATAAGGAACATATCTACTTTTGTAGGAATACTTGATTTATAACAAAGCTGGAGATGTGTAGTGGTTGTGAAAGGTGCTTTTATGTCAACATTGAAATAAATAAAACTTGATCCTGCTTCACTCCAACCACAAATTAATTCTAGGTAGATATCTGTTCTAAATATGAAAGTCTTCTTAGATAGTAATAATAGTATAGTATATAATCTCTTAAGACCTCTACAGAGAAAGCTGTAATTTAAATGATGGTAAGTTAGACTTCATTAACTCAAATTTATCAAAAGACACCATCGTGGGGGCTGGAGCAGTGGTGCACTGATTGCGGCACTTGCCTGGCATGTGCGGGGACACGGGTTTGGACCCCAGCACCATGTAAACAATGAAGTGTAGAGCGACAAAGGACACATGAAAAATGAAATAAAATTGATTCTTAAAAAAAAAAAAAAGACACCGTCATGAAAATGAGAAGTTATTTGCAGCACAAATAACCTTCAAAGAACTTATCTCCAGGGGCTGGAGCAGTTGCTCAGTGGTTATGGCACTTGACTGGTATGCGAGTACGGGAGTTTGAACCCCAGCACCACATACACAGTGAAGTGTCCAGGGAGTGAAAGTCACATGAAAAACTAAAGATTGCTTCTCTCTTTCTCTCTCTCTCTTCCTCTCTCACTGTCCCCTCTTTCTTTAAAAAAAAAAAAAAATCACTTAATATTTTGGAGATAACAAAATGGGCATGAATTGATACAGCTACTTTGTAAAACAGCTTGCTAATTTCTCTTACAGAAATAAATATATGTATGCACCAAGGGACATATAGAAATGTTCATGGCATTATTATTTGTAGCCTCTCAAAACTATGAACTGCCCAAACACCTAATACTAGTAACAGTATAGTGTATACCCTCTGGCAGATTTGTGTGGTAGAGTACTATACAGTGATGAAACAATCCTCGTTACATATAATGGTGTGAATGAACCTCACAATGTTTGGCAGTAGAAGCCTACACAGAAAAATAATCATGCTGCAGTTTCATTAAGTTAGTGTCAAAATATGGGTGATATTGCAGTTACAATTCAGAATACTTGTTACCTTTCATGAGTACAATACTGTAGTGACTAGAAGAATTTTTACATAGAATATGGGGCTTTTCTTCTCTGAATGTCTCCTTTTTGGGTCTTCATTTTCCATTTACGGTGATTTTGATTGTCACATTGCATGTATTTGTTGTGTCTCTGTAGTTTCCTTCCGTTTATGACAGTTCCTCATCATTCTTTGTCATTCATGGACTTGATGCTTTTTGAAAAACATGTAAGTTAGCTATTTTGTGGAACATTCCTCAATTTGGATGTTTTCCCCCTCATGATTGGGTTGAGTTTACGTAGATTCGGTAAGAATGTCAGGAATAAAATTTTGCTTTCCTTATATGTTGTCAAGGGTATATTAAATTGAAATTTTAGAACTGATGATGTTAACTTTGATCAGTTAGTTAAACAAATTGGTATCTGCCGGGTTTCTTCATTGTAATGTTAGTTTTCCCTTTTACAATTAATAAGAATCTTAAAGGGAAAACTTTGAGTTTGTGCAAGTACTGTTTCTCATCATAGAGATTTCAGCATTCATCAGTGATTCTTGAATGTCTGCCATATTTATTTTACGGTGTTTGTCTAATGGTGACTTTCTATTTTCATCTTTTTCTTTTCTATATTTATTGATTGGATTTCTACTTCAAGAAAGATCGGTCCCTCCTTTCTTTCCTCCCTCCCTCTCTCTCTTTCTAGTCATTGTGGACTCATGGATATTTATTTATGTCAGTGATTCAGTTCCTTATTCTCCTAAATTATATTGCTCATATTGTTTGGAGTGTGGTCTCTGGGAGATGCTTCTGGTTGTCTTCCATGCCCTTTCAACATTATCTCGCCTTTTTTTTCGCCTTTTCCTTACTTTTTGGTATGATAAGATATTGCAGCCTTTTATTTTTCTTTCCCCAGAATTGTACTTGTTTCTCCATGTAGCTCTTGTTCTTTTTTAGTGGAGGATGGCCTTCAGAAACCAAGCTTTGGGCACTTGCTCGTTCCTACTGGGTGTCATTATTTGTATTCCCTGTCAGTTCACTGAGTTACATGCACATCTCCACTTTTTTTCTGTCTCTATTCATTTATCTAGATATCTGTGATTGTTTCCTCCTTCAGATACCTCTGATTTCAGCCCAAAACTGCAGGGTTTAGTTTAGTTTTCCCCTTTCCTTATTTGTATCTTCTTCCTTCTACAGTAAGAAGCCTGGCTCTTCTTATCCACAGCATATTTATTTACTTATTTTATTTTAAGTGTACACATAAAGTAGTTTCAGAATTGCTCACCCATACCTTATCACCTGTAATTTTTCATCTGAATTAGAACACTTAAGAGACAGCATTATTAATTATTAATCAAGTTTAACTGGTAGAAATAAACTATGTTTAAGGGACACTGGGAAGTATGCCACCTTCCATATGGTCTATATCATACTAATTTATTATTGCAGCTTATTTTTATCTTTTCCCTGTTCTGATTTCATACATTTTCTATTGAGTGATCGAGAATAAGCTCTTGAAAACATCTGGTGAAGGCTGTTAAAATGGTGACTGTTTAGTAGTATATTACATACTTACTTGACAGCATTTTCTGTAATCCAGATTGACTGCTTTGATGAAAATACTGAGTTCCTTCTTATCAGACAAAACAGCAGCAGTGCTATTTCTTTGTTTTCTTTGGATCACTCTTATGAGTTAGAAAAGTGGAATTTCTCAGGTTTCCCTGGAGAAAATTCTATTGGATTTAGTGCTTCTGAATTTAAAAGATTTTTGGCCAGAGAAATACTTATCTGAGATATTTGACTGGTGCCTAATAACATTTCTCTGTTCAGGTGGACACACGTTTGCAAAATGGATTTGCTCCTGGGATGAAACTGGAGGTGGCTGTGAGAACAAATCCTGAAACCTACTGGGTTGCCACCATCGTTACTGCCTGTGAACAGTTGCTTCTCCTTCGCTACGATGGCTATGGAGAGGACCGGAGAGCAGACTTCTGGTGTGACATCAGGAAGGCTGGTCTCTACCCCATTGGGTGGTGTGAGCAGAATAAGAAGACCCTTGAAGCCCCAGAAGGTAATACTTCCTGGCAAGACCTGGTATGACCTTGCTTTAAGAACGTTTTAAATATCTTTAACTATTTGATATTTGATAAAGGGGGCAAAAACATAGTGTGGAAGAAAGCCTGTTCAACAAATGGTTTTGAACAGATTGGACAGCCATGTGTAGACAACTGAAGCTGGATCCTTACCTTTCTCCCTACACAAAAATTAAATCGAAATGGTTCAAAGATCTGGATATTAAGCCAGCAACTTTAAATTTACTTGAAAAAGAAGTAGGATCAACACTACAGGACATAGGAGTCAGCAGCGCCTTCCTTAACAAAACGCCCATGGCGCAAGCAGTAAAGTTAAGAATAAATGAATGGGATGCAATTAAACTAAAAAGCTTTTGCACAGCTAAAGAATTAGTCAAGAGAGAACCAACAGAATGGGAGAAAATCTTTGCCTGCTACACCTCGGACAGAGGGCTAATATCCAGAATATATAAAGAACTAAAAAAACTAATCAACAAAATCACAAATAATCCAATCAATAAATGGGCTATGGATCTGAAAAGAAACTTCTCACCAGAGGAAGTTCAGAAAGCCCATAAATATATGAGAAAATGCTCATTAGCAATAAGAGAAATGGAAATCAAAACTTCAATGAGATTCCACCTCACTCCTGTTAGAGTGGCAAAAACGAAGAATACGAACAATGACAGATGCTGGAGGCACTCTGGGAAAAGAGGAACACTGTCACATTGCTGGTAGGTTCAGCCACTCTGGAAAGCAGTGTGGAGACTCCTCAAAAACATTAGGGCTGGAACCACCTTATGACCCAGCTATCCCACTTCAGGATATTTTCCCAGAAGAGTTAGAATCAGCATATTATAGAGATATGGCTTCATCAGTGTTTTTGGCAGCTCAATTTACTATAGCTAGACTATGGAACCAACCCAGATGCCCCTCACTAGACGAGGTGGATTAAAAAACTTTGGTACATATATACAATGGAATACTACTCGGCCATTAGAGAAAATGATGATATGGCTTTTGAAGCCAAATGGATGGAGATAGAAAAAATAATGCTAAGTGAAGTATCTCAAACTCAGAGTCTCAAGGGCCGAATGTTTTCTCTCATTTGTGGAAACTAGAATACATCTGGAAACAATATGTTAGATGGCTAAGCTAATAACCTCAGAATGTATGAATTTTTACACAAACGGGGGGATCCTTGCCTAGGATACCTGGAGACATAGGGAGTGGGATTAGGAAGGATATCTAGGAGACTGGAGGGAGGAAGTATGGGGGAATCAACTCAAAAGGAGTTCTCCAACCTCCATGAGAAGTCCATTTAACACAGGGGTTCTTTTGGGGGAAACTTAAAACCATGGGGAACCCAAGGGGGCATCCATGACATGGCATCAGCCTTGGCTAACTATGTAAATATACATTTGTTCTTGATTGTTTGATAATGATTCCCCCTCAATTGTAACTCCATATTCTACTGAAAAAAAAAAAAAAGAATGTTTTAAGACAATCATCCAGTCTTGAGGTATTCAGTCTTGCAGGCACATAGATAGGTTTACTCAACTTTTTTTATGTTACATTTCAAATGAAAAAAAAATAAGGAATAATGCATGTTTCCCTCTTAAAATTCTTATCTCCATAAAAACTCAGTTTTTTATGATGTTCATTTTGTTTCTCATCCTTTAAGACCATAAGGCTGAGTTTTTGACTTATAGGTCTGGTTGTAGTTAAGTATGTTGAGCCAGATTGATGTGCTATCTGTTCTCTTCCTATTTTTATTATACTCTCTTCTCTTATCCCCCAAGTAGTTTGGAAACTATGAACTGTTAAAATGAACCAACTGAAGTTCCATTACAGGAAGGAACCCTGCTGAGAGAAGCATCTAAACTGAGCAGGGAAGAGAAATAAAGGCAGAAGACAGAAGGATGAGATAAAGGTGGGGGAAGAGAAGAGAGACTATGGATTTAAGAAAACTCCAGACTTTTATATCTTTGAACTTCTTATTTTGATACTATTTCAGATTTACAGGAAAAGTTATAAGAATAGTATAGAAAAGTCTTGGAGACTTTTTGCCAAGTTTCCCCAAATGTTGACATTTTACTACATTTGCTTTATCCTTTCTCTCCTACCCACGCATGCTTTTTTAGCAAACTGTTTGAGAATCAGTTTTAGACATAATGCCCTTTTACCCACAAATACTTGAATGTGTCTCTAAAAACAAGACCTTCATGAGCACAGTGAAATGTCAAAATGTAACTTTGATATGGTACTCTTATTTAATCTACAGATCTTTTAAAGTTTTTTTCAACAATTGTCCTAATAATTTAATAATAAAAGGAAATCCTGGATCATGTGTTGCGTTTGGTTATCCTGTTTCATAAATAAGTTTCCTTTAATCTGAAACGTTCCTCAGACTTTGTCTTTTATGACTTTGAATGATGTATGTAAAGGTATAGGCCAGTTTTCTCAGTAATATTCATAATGTCTTGCTCCCAGGAATGGTCATTATGCCCTGTTTCTGTACCTGGATCAGAATCTACTGCAGGCTCACATGGCATTTAGTTGATATCTCTCTTTAGTTTTCTCAACCTTTATCTTTCTCATTCTTGCCATTTTGAAAGAGTACAGGCCATTCACTGTATAAAATTATTCCCAATTTGGGTTTGTCTCATGTTTCTGTAGATTCAGATTGTGTACTTTTGGTGTAGGAAAAAGGCAGAAATTATGTCTTTCCATTGTGTTCTAGTGGGAGATGCATGTTGTTGATTTTTCTTATTACCGATATTCACTTCCATCTCCTGATTAAGTTGGTATATTTTTCATTAAAAATGTTTGCCAGACACAGTGGTGCATGCCTATAATCCCTGAAACTCAGGAAATTGAGGAAGGAGAATCATAAATTCAATCCAGTGTCTGCAAGTTAATGAGACACTACCTCAAAAATAAAAAAGGCTGGAGATATAGCCCTGTGGTAGAACATTTGTGTAGCATATGCAAGAAGACCCTGGGTGTATTTACCATTAATGAGGGGGAAAGTTCTCCTGAAATTAATGAACGTTAAAGCAAAAAAGAATCCTTTGGTTATTTATATAAAAGACAAGGTTTCTTGCAAAGGAAGGAAAAACAGATTGTCATGAGGGTTATTAACAATAGTGGTTTATACCAAAAGACAATGGAATAACAAATTTAAGAAATTCAGTGAAAGAGAATATTAAACAAGAATTTTATATTTAACCAAGCTGAGCTTCAGGTATAAAGGCAGTATGCAAACTGTTAACAACATGTAAAGGATTTCAGTAGCATTGTTCCCATGAATTCTTCATAGTCCTCTGGAAAATGAGCTTCAGAAAAGCAAATGAATGAAGCAACATTAGCATAAGAACTGGTGATGACACTTTAAGTGTACGTGTAGTTGTAGAGCACAGACTAAATAATTATAAAGGAGGTGGTGTAGTATATAATGATAATCTGACAATGTAGATAGAGCATCACTATAAAAGCTGTTGGGCACAATGGGGAGCACCTGAAAATGGCATGTAAATCTACTTACTGCCCCCGCAACCATCTTTATTGCTGCGTAATTTAACCAATTACCTGTTGAATGTTAGGATAAAATATGAATTGAAATGCTGAAGTTTGCCAGAGGAGATGCTAATGTTTAGAGAGAGAGAGAGTGAGAGAGAAAATAGTCCAAAAATAAAGAGGACTGGGGTTGGAATGATGGCTCAGTGGTTACAGTGCTTGCCTTGCATGCACAAATACGCAGGTTTGAACCCCAGCACCATGTACACAACAGTGTCAGAACAATGAGGGCCATTTGAAAAACTAAATAAAATCCATTCTCTCTTTCTCTGTCTCTCACTCTTTCTCTCTTAAAAAAGAAGACTAAAAATATTATGTAAAGGTATTAATATGAAGGTAAGCAATAGAAAATGCAAACTTTTCTCTTTTTACTTTTCTTGCCCGCCTCTCCTTTATTTTTTGGTTCTGGGGACTAAACCCAGGGGTACTTTATCACTGGACTAAATCCCCAGTCCTTTCAGATTTTTTTTTTAAGAGAGAGGGATAGTAAAAGAGAGAAAGAGAGATAGAAAGAATCAAATTTTTAATTTAGTTTTTCATGTGGCCTTCGTTGCTCTGACAATGTGTTGTGTATATGGTGCTGGAGTTCGAACCAACGTCCTTGAGCATGGCAGGCAAGCGCCAGAACAGCTGAGCCACTACTCCAGCCCTGCTTTTTGATATTTTGAGATGGAGTCTCACTAAGTTGCTGAGGCTAACCTTGAGCTTGGGATCCTCTTGCTCCAGCCTCTGGAGTTGCTGGAATTACAGTTGTATGCTAGCATGCTTGCTGAAAATACAAACTGTTCTATATATCAAAGATAGATTTAAAAAGACAAAGTACATGTGCAAATGGAATAGATCACACAATGAAATAATGTACACACAAATAATTTATATAACATTTAATAGTGACAGAATTGAGACCATCCACATTGATAGAATCAATAAATGTTAGCCTGGCTCAGTGCTGCAGGCCTGTAATCTCCGCTTTCAGGAGGCGGAAGCAAGAGGATCATAAGTTCAAGACCAGTCTCAGCAACTTAGCAAGACCCTGTCTCAAAGTGAAAAAAAAAAAGAAAAAAGGATAGGGAGGGCTGGAGTGGTGGCTCAGCAGTTATGCAGCTTGCCTGGTATGTGCAAGGTCATGGGTTGGAACCCCAGCACCATGTATACAACAAAGTATCGAAGCAATGAAAGCTGTGTGAAAAACTAAATAAAAATTGATATTCTCTCTCTCTCACTGTCCTTCTGTCTTAAAAAAAAAAAAAAAGGTGGGGGATAATGGTTATAGAGTGGTAGAGTACCCCTGGGTTTAACCCCCACCGCTGCTTCAAACAAAAAAATTCATTTTATTCTTCTATTAAAAGGACAAAAATTTTTTAGATTGGCTACAGTTACTTTAAATATATATCATATATGCTTTAATTTATGACTTCTTAGTGAAATTTTTAAACAAGACCCTCAACGATAGCCTTTGGAGGATGCCAAGCAAACCAATTGTTTAAGGGTGGGTAAATATAAGGGAAGATTAGAGAATCAAGTGTATATCCTGCCTTCTTTTTGTGAACTCCTTTAGGGTAAACAGCTGATGATGAAAATTTTAAAGTATTGTGATTAATGAATAATGAGGGAATCATAGAATATTATCACCTTTTTAACCCCCCTGATGAATCAGTGTATCTGTGTAGTAACAATAATCTGCTAATATTACAAAAGAACAGCCAAACCTCGATTGCCTCTTTATGCTACCTATAACTCTACTTGTGAAGCTTCTTGCCTTTCCCTCCCTTCTAAAAAAAGGTCAAAACTGGATTTGATCAAACCTTTGATTCTAAATAGAAAATATAAGGGGTAGTGGAACAACAAGTTGCTACAGGGAGGTAACCAATGAAAACAGAATCTGAAAAACTATATAGGACAAAGGCAGAGTCAACAAATGTGCTGCAAGAAAAAGAGTGGGGCGGGGGGAAGGAGAGAGGGATATAACCTATACACTAAAAGAAATTTAGATACCCATTTGCAGTGTATGGCTCTTATTTTGGATCCTAATTTGATCAAATAAATTGAAAAACTAATGATGAGACAATTGAGAAACTTTGAATATGGACTAGACATTTGATACTAAGGAATTATTTCCTTAGTAATGATGTTTTCATTTTGTGAAAAGTTGGCTCAGAAATACATGCTGTTTTATATATGGATGGAATTCTATGATATTTGGAATTGAGTTCTAAGTAATCGATTAGGTAGCTGTGGAGTGAGTGAGGGTATAAGCCGGGAGTTGACAAATTATCTGCAAAGGGCTATACAGAAAATGTTTTAGCCTTTATGGGTTGTATGGTCTCTGTTACAGCAGCTTCACCTTTTGCAGCCACAGATAATATGTAAACAAATTGGCGTGGCTATGTTCCAGTAAAATTTTATTTACAAAAATAGACAGCAGCCTGAATTATTGGTGGTAGTTTACAAACTCCTCTAGATGAAGCAGCCTATCTGTGAAGTTACGGTTGTTCAATCGAAGGTACACGAGGATTCATTATACTTTTTTCTGTGCTTATTATGTATGTTTGAAATTTTCCATAATAAGATATCAAAATAGGCCCCTTTTGGATAAATTGCAGTAACTGGGAGTCTGACCATTCATCTGCCCTTCCTTCCTGTTTTTGGCAGCAATGTGGGTTGAACCCAGAGATGCTCTACCACTAAGCTGTAGCCTCAGCCTTTTTTACTTTTTATATTGAGACAGAGTCTTGCTAATTCACCAAGACTGGTCTCAAACTTGCCTCAATCTCCTGAGTAACTGTGTGCCACCACACCCATCAGGGAATTGTTTTGTATATAATGCCTATTCTCTTTGTTTTATATACAACTCTTTTTTTTTTTTAAAGAGAGAATGACAGAGAGACGGAGAGAATCAATTTTTTATTGAGTTTTTCACATGGCTTTCGTTGCTCTGACACCTAGTTGTGTAGGTGGGTGCTGGGGTTTGAACCCATGTACTTACGAATGCTAGGCAAGCACCGTAACCACCAAGCCACCGCTCCAGCTCCTGTATACAACTCTGTAGTAACTAGAAAGCAGCTCTATCTAGAACAGGACTTTTTTTTCCTTCTTGTCTTTTCAAACTCCTGATAAAGTAATCTGTCAGACTCTTATATTTTAAAGTGAAATATGTACCTCAAAGCTATTACCGAGTGTTTAGTTCTTTTGTGTTCTGTGGCTGACACCATGAGTAATAGTCATCTTTTCCTTCATCTAGGGATCAGAGATAAAGTGTCTGATTGGGATACATTTCTGCGGCAGACAGTGATAGGAGCTTGTAGTCCTCCTGTTCCACTGCTAGAGGGCGTGAGTATTACTGCATGCTAAATCAGTGTGAAAACCCCTTGCCAGGAAACTGAAATTGGTTGTTAATTTACTTCTCTGAAGGTGGTAAATGTTATTACTAGAGATGTAGGCATGGGTATCTGAAATTTTAATTTTACCCTTAGAGGCTACAAACTGGTGGCTAGCTTCTTGCCTAAAAATCTTCTGTATTAGTTGCTAAGACATACAAAACCAGTTTCCTAGATTATTTTATGCAGTTGGAAAATGAGGCCTTTTAAACTCTTAACTCTGGAACTGAACAGGGATTGATTCTACTTCAGGTGGAGATTTGTCACTATTATACTAAATAATTCAAGACTCCTTTTTGTTTTGCTCAGAAGGCATTGGGCCTATCTTACTCCTACCTGGTTTTAGCAGTCCTTTTAAATTAGTGTAGCTTTTGAACTTGTTAGTGGATATAGATTTCTTGATTATATAAAATTAATTTAGTGGTCATTACATTTATAAATTATCTTGCCCTTTCACTAAGGGGCTAATGAGATCAAGTATCTTTTTATGTGCTTATTGAACACTAATGTATCATTCTTTTTATGTGCTTATTGAACACTTAATGTAATTTTTGGAACAGTGTCTTTGCCCATTTTAAAATTGGGTTGTGTTTTTATTATTGAATTTTAAGAGTTTCTTATACATTCTAGATACAAATGCAAATCAGATATTTGATTTGCAAGCATGCTGTTACATAGGTTTGTGTTTTTATCATTTGTAGCATGAAAATATTTTTTATATTTTGATGTAGTCCAATTTGCCTATTTTTTCTTTCGTTGCTTGTGCTTTAGGTGATTGGTCTAAGAAAGTTTTGCTTAACCCAAGGTCAAGAACTTATGTTATCTTCTAAATGTTTTATAGTTTTAACTTTTACATCTAATTCTGTGATACATTCACACACCCTTTTAAATCTTGAGACTGGTAAACACTATTTCAGGATATTCTTTCTTTCCTTCTTTTTTTGTTTTTGTGATTTCATTGTGCTTAGCCAGGATCTGATATATACCAAACACTCAGTACAATTTAACTGAATGAGTGAAGTCAGGAACAAATGAAGTGATAAAATATACTGCTCTTTATTGAACATGACTCTTCTATCTGGAGACTTTTAGCTATGAAAGTGTTCCTTCATTATTCATTTGTAAGTTCTTTTGTATAGCTGCATATGAAAATTTCACTAAGCAGTTCTTACTCAGAGAAAAAAAGTAAAAGATTGAGTATTAAGAAATGGTTAAGTGGGGCTGGAGAGGTGGCTCAGCAATTATGGTGCTTACCTGGCATGCACATGATTATGCGAGTTCAAACCCCAGCACTACAACACAATGAAGTCTCGGAGCAACGAAAGCCACATGAAAAACTAAATAAGATTGATTCTCTATCTCTCTCTCTCGCTGTCCCTCTCCCTCTCTATTTTTTTTTTTTAAGGAAATGGTTAAGTGATGATTTTTGGGGTGAGTGTTTCTTTTCTTTCTTTTTTTTTTTTTTTTTTTGTGTGTGTGTGTGTGCTAGGGATTGAACCCAGAGCTCATATATGCTAGGCAAATACTATAATGCTATGCCACCAAGCTACATCCTCAGTCCCTCCTTTTCTTCCTTCCTTTGTTTCTCTTTTTCTTTCTTTCTTCTTCTTCTTTTTTTTTTTTTGATACTGGGAATTGAAATAAGACTTTGTGTTTATTAGACAAATGCTCTACCACCACTGAGCTACATCTCCACCACTTCCTTTTCTATTCTCTGTTGTAGCTTTTAAAAAACTTTTTTAAAGATGGAGTCAATTGCATTCATTTTTTCAATTGGTTTCTATTTTTCTGACAGTTGTGTGGGGTCCTGGGGTTCAAATCCTGGTCCTCACTCCTGCCAGGCAAGTGCACACTGCTGAGTCATTTGCTCTAGCCCACTGTTGTAGTTGTTAGTTTATATCTAGGGAGAATTAAATTTTCACTTTCCTTTAGTGTAATCAGAAGTTCTTATGATGTTCATTAGAACATTGTGAAAGGAGTAAAAAATCAGAAACAAGCAAAATATCTTGAGAAGGTAAGTGGATAAATTATTGCTCATTTACAACATGGAATATCATAAAACAGTTTAAAAGATGAGGAAGATTTTTATCTGCTATAATAAAAAAGATATTTATGATGTATTAAGTGAAGAACAAATTGAAAAACAGTTTATAGTGTTTCCATTTTAAAAAAATAGGAAAGAGGCAGAGGTGAATATGACTTCTGTGTAGAAACAGAGGTATGTCCCAAGTGTTTAGTGTGGTTTTTTTGCTTAGAAGTAGAATTATCAGAGACTTTGACCTGTTGGATTTTTTTTCTTGAATCATGATCATATTTGCATTTTTTTTAGAGAGAGAGAGAGAAAGAAAGAGTCAGTTTTATTTGTTGTTTCATCTGGCCTTTATTTCTCCAACACTTAGATGTGTATGTGGTGCTGGGGTTCTAACCCAGGTCCTCATGCATGTCAGGCAAGTGTGCTACCATTCAGCCACCGCTCCAGCGCCCATATTTCTTTTATAATCAGACACAAAGTAATGGCGATATTTTTAAAGATCTTAGTAAGTGAAACTAAATAACATTCTAGAGATATTTGTTAGAATAATTTTATTTGCACTATAGGTAGGTTTTTCTGTACAATAAACATTTTCACATCATCTAAAGTAATATTGCAAGAGGCTTGTATGATAACAGGCAATTTGATATCACTGGCTTTTGAATAAGTAAAAAATTATGAAGGATGGTTTGAGATCCTTTAGAACTTTTAAAAAGTATTATCATCATTTCCCTTTTTTCACCTGTAGCTCCGTAACGGACGGAATCCCTTAGATCTCATTGCTCCAGGATCCAGGCTAGAATGCCAAGCTTCCCGGGACTCTTTCAGCACTTGGATTGTTACTGTAGTAGAAAACATTGGAGGACGGCTGAAGCTGCGTTATGAAGGACTTGAAAGTCCGAACAATTTTGAACATTGGTTATATTACTTGGATCCATTTCTTCATCATGTTGGTTGGGCTGCTCAACAGGGATATGAGCTTCAGCCCCCATTAGGTGAAAACTAATAAATTTTTCTACTATCACATTACATTATTATTAGTATCTATGAGACTGAAAAATGCATTCATTCTACATATTTTGAAAGCTTTTATTTTATATAGAAGAGATATTGCAACAAATTTATGTGGAATTATTAAGTGCCTACCTTTTTTTTTTTTTTTAAGAGAGGAGCAGTGAGAGAGAAAGAGAATCATTTTTGTTTAGCTTTTCATGTGGTTTTCCTTGCTCTGACACTTCGTTGTGTACGTGATGCTGGGATTCGAATCCGTATCCTCGCACATGCCAAGCAAGTGTTATAACCACTGAGCTACTGCTCCAGCCCAAGTGCCTACTGTTTTTTTTTTAATTTTCTTGCAATTAAAATTTATCACATGTATTGATATACATCATTGACATTGTCCTAACCTATACTGACCCCTTATCAGATCAAAGAAGAAAAGTCCCTAGGTAGCATTCAAATGGGTATATACAACAAATTGAGTTCATAGCAAATTGATTAAAGGAAATTCCAATAATAATATTTTTCATTTATTATTATGTATCCTTGCTTGGATGTTTATTATATTATTTTATAAACTACAGTAGTCCTTGTGATTTTTTTTTTAAGAGAAGGACAGTGAGAGAGAGACAGCATCAATTTTTATTGAGTTTTTCACATGGCTTTCGTGAATTCATGTATTTGCGCATGCCAGGCAAGCGCCGTAACTGCTGAGCCACCGCTCTAGCTCCCGTCCTTATGATCTTATCATAGGTCTTTTTATAAAACCTGTGTGGGCCTAGTACTGACGTTAAGGTGCAAGTTCTTTTTAAGTAAAGATGGGCATAAAATAATAGGAAAGGATTCAAACCCTTTCTTATTCTCAGTGGAAAATACTTTTTTTTTTGTTTATGTGAATGCTTTCAGAATAGTTAAAAAATGTATAGATTTTCTAAAGCTTGCTGTCTTGTCTTAATGAAGCCATCAGACATCTGAAAAATGAAACTGAGTGGCAGGAGATTTTGGCTAAGGTGAAAGAAGAAGAGGAAGAGCCATTACCATCTTACTTATTTAAGGTAAAACAAACATCTTTGATAAATAGGTATTTCTTTCCTTAGAGTAAAGGATAGCAGTTTGTGGAAGGGAAAAGTGAAAAAGAATCCCAGGAAGTAGGACAGTGCTGTGGCCTCTGCAGGAAGGGGGAGGGGGAATTAAGGCTGAAGGGATGATTACTCAGTTTTGTGTTCTTTCCCCAAGTCTTTTAAGAGAGAATGAGAGGACCAAGAGAGAATCAATTTTATTTATTTTTTCATTGGGCCTTTGTTTCTCCAACACTAACTTATATATGTGGTGCTGGGATTTGAACCTAGGTCCTTGTGCATGCCAGGCAAGCGCCATAAGTGCTGAGCCACCACGCCAGCCCCTCCCCAGGTCATCGTAAAGCAACTTGAATGTTTTCTTTTCTACTCTTGACTACATAGTCCTAACTTATTATAAAATATATTTGGTTTTTCCTCTATAGATGTTTCAAATGTAATGAATTTTTGTTTCAAATGTAATGAATAGGTGTACTTTCTCTGTTGTGTTTGGTCCTGAATAGTTTTTTTCATGGAAAAAAAAATTAGATAAATTACCAAACACTGCACAGTTCCATTATTTTAATTAATTAGATCAATATTCAGTCAATATGAATATAAAACTATACAAAAACACTATATTGTTATTCCTTATTGGTGTTCACATTTCAGGATAAACAAGTTATTGGCATTCATACATTCTCTGTAAATATGAAATTGGAAGCTGTGGACCCCTGGTCTCCTTTTGGGATCTCTCCTGCTACAGTTGTTAAGGTAAAGTGAGAGCACTTCTCTTAGTAAGAATCCCCATCATGGTGACTGATATAGGAAATCAAAGTGGTCTGATCTTCAGACTACCAATCCAACTCATTGTTATGTGGCCATAATTATTTTTGTGCACATTTTGTATTATGTTACCCAGTTTTCTGTGGCATATTACCTTCTTTAGAGCTTGGTAGTCCTAACCAACCAATGCAGACTAGGTCCTGAGCTCTAGAGTATTCACTGGGACATTCCTAGTTTAATTGACATGTAGGCATTGGTGTTTGTAAAATGTGGAGGCAGGTAGTGTCATCACTATCTAACCAGGTTTCAGGCTTGTTAGGATGAGATGTGTGGGGAGAAGGCAGTTCTTATCATAAGATCTGGCAGTAGGATGGCTACAGCCAATATGAGATTTAGACTTTAATTGTTCAGAAGACTGACAAAGGTGCTTGTCAGGAGCAACCACAAGAGCTGAGCATGTTGTCAAGCCTAGTTACTTGCTTACTACGTAAGGGAGAGGTTTCAGTTCAGGACTAAAACAGCCCATTTACTGAAAGTATAACCTAGCTTGGAGCATGACTAGATATTAATTGCTTGAATGCTGATTCATCAGATCCATGGAGATAGGTAAATTGTCCTTGTCTTGGTAGAAAATTATCCTCACAACAAGGAGGGATTCTGATCCTCTAAATAAGGTTCTTAAGAGATGTGGGCTAGTTGGGAGCCAGAGGAAATTCATTAATTTCTCTTCTTTGGCATTTGTAATTAGGCTAGGATCTGAAAACTTAAATTGTTTCTGTCAGCTTTTACATCGTTGTGACCAAAATACCAACAAGAGCAACTTAGAGGAGGAAATGTTTAATTTGGGGCTCATGGTTTTAGAGGTCTCAGTCTGTAGAGACCAATGCCATTGTTCTGGGCCCAAGACCGGGTAGCACATTGTGGTAGAAGGGGCCAGTGGAGCAAAGCTGCTCACCTTATGGCATGGTCCAGAAGCTCAGAGGGGTGGAGGGAATGGCCACAGGAGAATGACCCTGCCTGGGAACACCCCCAGCAATCCACCTCTTTCAGCCATACCCCACCTGCCTACAGTTACTAGCAATTCAGTCCATTCTGACTAGAAAAACTGATTGGATTACAGCTCTCATAATCCATGAGCTCTTTACCTCTGAATATTCCTGCGTTAGCAACATATTTTGGGGAATACCTTATATCCAAACCATAATACTAGTGTAGTTGACCACTTGCAAGTTATTTACTCTTTCTTTAAACTCTATTTCCTTAATCTGCAAGGTGGAATTGATAATTGTACGTACCTCACTAGATTGTTATGAAGATTAAAATTGAATTACTATATGAAAAGCATATAATTAAAATAGTACCTGACGCAGAGTTAACATTTATCAAGTATTTAGTATTATTAATATCCAGTGGTTCTATGAAATTTTGCAATATGTTTGACTGTATCAAGGGAAAACATACATATGTGTAGATGTATGTATGTATATACATACATGCATACATATAAAACAACTTGGTATGTTTTATCCATTGTGTGTACAGGTTTTTGATGAGAAGTACTTTCTGGTGGAAATGGATGATTTGCGACCAGGGGACCATGCACGGCGATCATTTGTGTGCCACGTCAACAGCCCTGGCATCTTCCCTGTGCAGTGGAGTCTGAAGAATGGTCTGCACATCAGCCCACCTCCAGGTGCACATTTGCACTCTTCTGTGTTGTTCCTTGATGTGAGATGTGTTAGATGGTAGTGTTAGAATCTTTTGTACTGATGATGTCCCTAATATTTTGGGGGCTTGAGGCAAGTGTAAATGAAGGTCAAGATTCCATATATTTACATTTTGAAAGTTATAAATCAAGCTGACAATCTTGAATGTGTTGTTTCCTTTGATACATAGATCTTTATAACCAGAAGGCTGAGTTCAAATCCACCTTCTGTGCTGGCTCCTTAGTGTCTTGTTGGGAGATGACAGAGGAGTGGACTAGGATGCACACTGAGTGTTGAGAGATAGCTTATGAGAAGATTCCTTAACATCTAGAGCTAGGTGGGTTATTAATAATTTTTAGGTATCGGTATTGTTATGCAGGGAGACTCTTTAGTGGGAATTTGTGCTCAAGAGTAGGACTCAGGGACTGGAGCAGTGACTTAGCCGTTCAAACGATTGCCTGGATGCTTGAGGACCTGGGTTCAAACCCCAGCACCACATACCAGCTATGTGTCAGAGAAACAAAGGCTAGATGAAAAAATAAATAAAATGGATTCTTTCTCTTCCTCTCCTTCTCTCTTTAAAAAAACAAAAGAGTAGGACTTAGAGACTTCAGGTAGGAAGATAGAAGCTTATTTTCCTGGTGTTTGCAACTTTCCAAAATATAATCTTTGACCTTTTAATCAAGGCATTTAATTATGGTTTAAACCTGGAGTATCTGGAAAATGTCAGATGGCTATCTGATCTTTTGTATCAGCAAATCTGATTATTTGACCAGTGGTCTTTGTATACTTCATTCGGTTTTTGGTAAGCTTGGCTTCTTTTTCTAAATGAAGATTGCTGGAGCACGGGGCTTAAAGTTCTATTTTGTGCTAATAAGGACCATAAACTCAAAATATTTTGCCCTCCATTTATCCAATAAACATTTATGGAATATTTGCTGTGAACCCAAGCTTTGAGCTTGTCATTGTGGAGACAAAAATGAGCACAACACAGTCTCTTCAAGGGGTGAAAAGGGAAAAATATAGTACTTCTCAGGTTCTCCTCCATCAGTGAGCAGACTGTAGGTGTTCCTGGTGCAAGGGCATTGTGTGAAAAATCTGCAGAAGGATGTTGTTGCTTTGCAGGAATGCTCAGGCTTGCCACCTTCATGTGAAAATGAAAAGACAATTATTAAAGATATTGGAGCTTTCAGCATTATTTCAGAAAAGCTAATTGACTTGAAATAAAAGGAAGGTAGTAGATTATAAAACTGAAAATGTACTGTCAGGAAATAAGGTTGGGGACAGAGAGTGGGAAAGATAATTGAAGGGACTGATTGGCTGTAGGAGGACATAAGGCCTACTCTGTACCTTTGTGTTATTAAGCTCAGTGGAGGCAGAGTAAAGTTCAGACCCAGCGAGCAGTAGGGCCTTATCAGCTTTTTGCACACAGATGGTGCTGAGTCAGGTCATTGGACTGGCGATGCTTCTCTATCAAGAACCTTCGTAGACTAACACAAGGAATTAAGCTTAACTTTTTTTTCTAAAAAAAATTCGTGAGAGAGAAACAGTTTTATTTAGTTTCTTCTGTGGTTTCATTGCTTTGACACTTCATTGTGTATGTAGTACTGGAATTCAAACCCACTTCCTCGCGCATGCCAGATAAGCGCTGTAACCACTTAGCCACCACTCCAGCCCTGGGCATTGAGATTTTTAAAGCCTTTTTCCTAATTGACATTTAGTAATTATATGTATATGGTGTTTAATGTTACATTTTAATACATAGAAGCAGTGTATAATCATCAGGGTATTGGCATATCTATCTTACATCAGAGTCCTTTGTGTGTGTGCTGAGAACATTCAAAATATTCTCTACTAGCTGTTTTTTTAAATATTCAATTAATCATTGTCAACCAGTTACCCTCTTCTTTAAAACATTAGAAGTTGTTCCTTTTATTCAGCTGTACTCTTATGTCCATTGTCCTCTCTCCACCTCTCAGAGCATTGAGATTCTGTAGTACATGAATCTGAAAACAATGCTAAGAGCATTGTATTGCTATTACCTAAGACATATTTAAAGAAATAACCTTATCAAAAAATCTTTGCCTAGGGGCTGGAGCCGTGGCTCAGCAGTTGTGGAGCTTGCCTGGCATGCGCACATACGCAAGTTCAAACCCCAGCACCACATATAAAACAAAGTGTCAGAGTAAAAAAGGCCACATGAAAAACTAAATAAAATAGGTTCTCACATGAAAAACTAAATAAAATACGTTCTCTCTCTCTTCTCACTGTCCCTCTCTCTTAAAAAAAAAAAAGATCTTCACCTATTAAATAGTAGTTTGCTGTCTCTTTTCCTTCAGAGCCTACATCCTAATAAAATTGACAGTAAGACTAGATTCATATATACAAATCAAGTCCAAGCATATAACTGTCTTGAAATCTTAATTGCTAGCAGCTAATTATATATAAAATATTGCTCAATTTCAAATATCATTAGAAGAGATTCCTCTTAAAATATAGAGAAATATCCTAAAAATTCTAAGAATAAAATGATTCTAATAAGAAAATATTGCCCAAAATATTGTGTGGTTTGAAATGTTAAAATGCTAAATAATTTCATTGTATAATTTGGCCGTATTGCTTTATTTTATAAAATTAACTCTTTAGGCCCTAAGTTTGGTCCTGAGCTCTGAAAGATAAACTGTGGTTTGGATTTATGAAGTGTTTTTTATGCTTTCTAAAATAATCAAAAATCCTCAAATTAGCAACAGTGGAAGTTATGGATGGATGTGTGGCAGAGGGGTAAAGCCCGGCAAGCACATGTGATATGAGTGATTGCTCTTTGTCTCCCTGTAGGCTACCCAAGCCAGGACTTTGACTGGGCCGACTACCTCAAACAGTGTGGTGCTGAAGCTGCTCCCCAGAGGTGCTTCCCTCCGGTGAGACCCCTCATGACCACTGCCTCAAGGGTTCAGGGACTGCTGTGCTTCCCTTGCTTTTTATGACTACTCTCAAGTTAATCATCTCATTCAATCCAGCTAATTACCTTGTTGATTGTAATAAAAGGATCCAAAGAATCTGGGAGCAGTGATGCATGACTACAATCGCAGTCACTTGGGAGGTTGAGGCAGGAAGATCACGGATTCAAAGCCAGCCTCAGCAATTTAGCAAGACCCTGTCTCAAAATAAGAAAAAAATAAAAGGGTTGGGGATGTTGCTCAGTGGTTAAGTACCACTGGGTTCAATCCCTGATACCCAAAAAAAAAAAAAAAAATACACTTACTAGTTTTTAAAGTTTTATCAATTTTATGTTTTCTTAGCTGAAATGTGAATTTGAAATTTTATAATTTGATGGTTCAATAATATGAAAAAATATTGAAATGTTACATGTAGAAATTGTTAAGCTTATTTAAAAGTAATTCTATTCAAATAATATATGCACATGTTTAAAAAGCCAAAGAGCAATGGAAAGCTTAGAACATAGAACAATATGTTCTATGTCTCTACTCTATTCTTTTCCACATCCTCCCTTCCCAGAATTAGCTGCTTGTCATTCTTAAAGTTTCCTACAGGATGTGGAAACTGAAATCCTTATCTTTATGTGTTTCTTCCTGGGCTTGTCACATTTTCATGAGAAGTCTCTTTCAGTCCCCTGTCTAATCAGTTGCCTAGCACCTGATCCTGCCAGTTTTTAGCTTTCTTCACTGCCCATTTAAATTCACCTTTCATTGGTATCTTACAACATAATATAATTGAACACAGTAATCACCCTGTATATTCATTATCCATTCATGACCCACTACATACATGGCCTTAACAGTTTCTTTTGTCTTCCTACCTAAGAATCTTGTTTCCCCAGTTCACCATCTGCATGGAGGTAGAGAGACGGTTGCCCTGGGGTTTTGTGAGGGATGAGCCAACAAATCCTTCTTGTTTTGACTATTTCTTCTCTATCTCTGTTTGCCTACTACCTCGTTTTGCATGTTCTTATCTTCTTTCACTGTCAACTTGGATTCACCTTTCATTATATGCTAACTTGGGTATTAGACTTTATTCTGAATTTTAGTTTCTAAAATGTTTCAGCATATTGGAAAGATTATACACCTCAAATGTGTTCCATTCCAGGGATGCATGGTTGGTTCATAAGCAAATAAATAAATGTAATTCACCAATTAAATGGAATTAAGGACCAAAATCACATGATCATCTCATTAGATGCAGAAAAGACCTTTGATAAAATTCAGCACCCATTCATGTTAAAAACTGTGATGAAGGGGCTGAACAGGTGGCTCAGTGGTAGAGCATTTGCCTAGCATGCACAAGGACTCAGGATTGATTCCCAGCATCACATACACAACTAAGTAAAGGAAAAATAAAAACCAGATGAAAAAAATAAAAAATTAACTCTTTCTTTAAAGCAAAACAACATAAAACAAAACCAAAAAATACTGGAGAAGCTAGGGATCAAAGGAACTTACCTCAACATCATAAAGGTGATTTATAACAAACCCAAAGCTAACATTCTGTTGAATGGAAAAAAGCTAAAAAACATTTCCTCTAAAATCAGTAATGAGGGCTGGAGCCACTGGTGCAGCGGCATGCACAAGGGCCTGGATTCAAACCCCAGCACCACATGCACAACTAAGTGTTGGAGAAACAAAGGCCAGATGAAACAGTAAATAAAATTGATTCTCTCTTTCTCACTCCCTCCCTCTCTCTTTAAAAAAAAGTCAGGAACAAGATAGACTGTTCACTCTCCCTATTCCTATTTAATATAGTTCTTGAAACATTATCTAGAGTAATCAGTCTAGAAAAGGAAATCAAAGGAATACAAATAAGAAATGAAGAAGTCAAAATATCTGTTTGCCAATAACATGATCCTATATTTAGAAGACCCCCACCCCCCAAAAAAAAAACTCTGTCAGAAGACTTGTAGAGCTTATAAGTGAGTTCAGCAAAGTAGCAGGATAAAAGATCATTACCCATAAATCAATAGCTTTCCTATACTCCAATAGTGATTCAGCTGAGGAGGAAATCAGGAAAACCATCCCATTAGCAATAACCTAAAAAACAAAAAAAAAAACAAGGGCTGGAGTGATGGCTTAGAGGTTAAGGCACTTGGCCTTGTTTGTTCAAACCCCCAGCACTATGTACACAACTAAGTGTCTGAGCAACAAAAACTGGATGAAAAAACTAAATAAAACTGATTTTCTTTTTCTCTCTCCCTCTCTCCCCTTACCCTCTCTCCCTCTCTCCCTCTTTAAAAATAAATAAGTAAATAAATGGGCAAAAGAAGAAACACAAATGGCCCACAAGTATATGGAAAAATGTTCAACATCTCTAGCAATCGGGGAAATGCAAATCAAAACTACACTGAAATTTTATCTTACTCCAGTCAAAATGGCAACAATCTGGAATACAAGCAATAATAAACGTTGGTGAGGTTGTAAGGGAAAAGAAACGCTTGTACATTGTTGGTGGGATCTCAGACTAGTACAATCACTCTTGAAAGCAGTATAGAGATCCCTCAAAAATATCAGGGATGGTGCCACCATATGACCCAGCTATCCCACTCCTTTGTGTTTTCCCCAGAGATCCAAAATTAGCATACTATAACAATAGACTTACCTCAAGGTTTGTTGCAGCACAATTCACAATAGCTAAATAATGGAATCAACCCAGGTATCCAACAATGAATGAATGGATTAAGAAATTGTGGTATGTGTGTGTATACAAATACGCGCACACACACAGTGGAGTTCTTTTAGCCATAAAAAAGAATGCTTTTGGTAAATGAATGGAAGTGGAGAAAATCAAACTGAGTGAAATAAGCCAGACTCAGAAACTCAAAGGTGAAATATTTTATCTCATGTGCGGAAGCTAGAGTAAAATAAAGGAAAGGGTGAGGGAAGGATAGGATATAATAATGATAAAGGGAAGATCAGTAATGTAGAAGGAGTTCGAGAGGCAGAGTGGAGGGGTGGAATACGGAGGCAATGCAGAATAAGTTCTTAAAAAAATCATGTGCATATATAAATATACCACAGGAAATTTCACCTAATGCATAAGTAAAAAGAGCCAATCAAATATAAATAAGTAGATGAGAATAAGAAAGTCTAAGAGTAGAGGAAGGAGAACAGGGGAGGGGAGTATCATGAGTGAGCTTGTCAGGAGGAACTCAACTACTATGTTTAACTATAAAGTTCTAAGTAAAAAAAAAAATGAATGCTCAACTCAAAAAGCACTAACTCACCAATCTGTTTTTTCACTCATGATAAAAAGTAAGCTGATTGCTAAGGCCTGAATCTTGGGTTCACTCTGGGAAACTGCAACAATAGCTTGTAGCTTGATATCTTAAACTCCCAATTCATGAGTCATGCTCAGGATCCCCTTGCACCTAGCAGGATAAAAAAGTCTACTGTAGCCCAGTGTTGTCGCACATGCCTGTAATCCCAATGACTTGGGAGGCTGAGGCAGGAGGATTGCAAGGTCAAAGCTAGCCTCAGCAACTTAGCAAGGCCCTGAGCAACTTGGCAAGACCCTGTCACAAAATAAAATATAAAAACAGCTGGGGATATGGCTCAGTAGTTAAGTGTCCCTGCGTTCAAGTGTACTGTGGCTGAGTGGTTTAGGTCAAAAAGATGTGCACACCATGAAAAAAACTTAATGAATCTTGATGAAAGTCACTTAGTGACACATATTTGTACTTAGAAGTACATATTTAAATATTACACTGAAAACATTGCCTTACCCAATCCAAAAAATTTTTGCTTCTGATTATTTTAAGTCATTCCCTGCCAAGCCCCCATATTGGTGATTGAACCCAGAGGTGCTTTACAACTGAGCCACATCCCTAGCCCTTTTTAGTCTCTATTTTGAGACAGTCTCACTAAGTTGTTTAGGGCCTCACTAAGTTGCTGAGGCTGGTCTTGAATTTGTGATCCAGCCTATTTCATTTATATCTTTGGTATCTTGTAGTACTCCAGTGAGAGAGAAATGTTTTCAAACTTCTTCTGATAGATGAGGAAATGGAGGCAAAAAGAGGCTACACAGTTTGAACAGGGTCCTCATCTTTGTGGCAATATGCACAAACCTTTGTCCTAAAGTCCACACTGCCGGTAACACCAAGAACGGCAGACTTTTTCCCTTTGATTCCTTAAAAACCAAAAGAAAGTAAAATAAGTTCACAGCTTTGAAGTGGACCCCAGAATTAAGAACTACTTGGAAAAGGTCTTCCAGCTGAGCACATGAATTAATACTGAGTGTTAATGTATTATATGAATTTGATTCATTCATTTTCTAGTCAATTTCTGAGCATGAGTTTAAGGAGAACATGAAGCTTGAGGCAGTGAACCCCCTTCTCCCTGAAGAAGTATGCATTGCCACCATTACTGCAGTGAGAGGCTCCTACCTGTGGCTCCAGCTGGAGGGTAAGTGCCAGCACTCCTGAGAAACATTTTTCTTTCTTGCTTGCTTTTAAAGAGAGAATCACTTTTATTTAGTTTTTCATATGGTTTTTGTTGCTCTGACACTTTCATTGTGTATGTGATAGTGAGTTCGAACTCATATCTTTGTGCATACCAGGCAAGTGCCCTGAGAAACTTCTTTGTGGCCACTCTTTGCTCTTCCTATTTATTCTGGTAGCATGGCTTGTTTTATTTTACTTAAGGGAGTAGTTAAATGGTGACCTCATTTAGAGACTTCTATTTGAAATGCAAAATTGTAAGGTAAAAATTTATTTTCCTGTCCTTAGCTTTCAATTTTTAGAAAATAATGTGTATACAACCTTTATTAGAGAGTCCCCTGTTTTCTTGAAGGATAAGTCAAATAATATATAGTGGTATGATCAAAATAGCATGACTGTCAAAACCTAGTTTATCGAAGAAAGAATGCTTTGGTTGCTCCAAACAAATGGTATCAAAAAGCATATGAAATGGAAATGTTGTATTTTCCTCTTTCCTCAGTGTAGCATTCAGCGAATGGGCAGGTTTGTTGGTGGATGGTTGTGTGAGTGCTCAGTGCTGTAGTTACTGTGTGTGGCTTGAGTTTCTTTCTTTCTTTCTTTCTTTTTTTTTTTTTTTTGCTGCTGCCAAATACTCATGTTCTGAGAAGGTACCTACTATTTCTGATTTATAGAATTGGCATATAATGTAGATATGAAAGACAGTATTAAATGTAGACTTTCATGAGCAACTTGCCAAATCACTTCCTGACTTGAGTTTACTGTTTTACTTTCTGGTGTGTTCCCAGAATACCAGAACTAAAGTTCTTGTTCTCGTCAAGTAGAACTGTCACTTTGCCTTTTGGTTTCTGATTATTTTGACTGTGATATTTGCTAGCTATCTGATTGATATCAGTGGTAGTTGTAGTTGTATTTGCTATTTCTTTACAGAGGTCACCGTGTATGTTCACTATCTGTTTTGGTCCATATAAGATCTATATAGGGAACAGCTTATTTTTTTCATAATGTTTATCATACATGAAAAAATAAACTAAAAAAGAACCTCGCTTGAGAGATTTGTGTTTGTGTTACTGTAACAGTAGAATATTGTTTAGTAGGTTGTTTGATAGCCTAAAGAAAATTGTTTTGTTTTATCCAAACAGGTTCTAAGAAGCCTATTCCTGAATGTATTGTAAGTGTGGAGTCTATGGATATATTTCCTTTGGGCTGGTGTGAGACCAATGGCCACCCCCTCAGCACTCCTCGCCGGGCACGAGGTATCTTTTTCTGGGTAGAGGGTTGATTGTTAAGTGATCTGTTATATGACTTCTACCAATTAGGATGAATATGGACATTTTAGAGAAAAATCAGCATGGCATTCTAGTTATCTATTTCTGCATAGGAATTTTTTCATTGCAGCAAATATTATCTTACAGTTTCTGTGGGTTGGGTGTTTGGGTATAACTTAGATGGGTACTCTTGTATCTACATTTCTCCAAAGCTTCAGTGAAGGTATCAGCAAGAGCAGGAGTCATCTCAAGGATTAGTGTGCGAAGAATCTGCTCCCAAGTTTACTCATGATTATTGACAAGTGTCTTAGTCCAGTCTGGCTACTATAAAAAAACATCATAGAGTAGTTTGTAAATAACACATCATTGGAGGCTGGGAAGTCCAAGAACAATGTATTGGCACATTCAAAATCTAGAGAGGGCCTGCTTCCTGGTTCATAGAGGCTTTCTTGCTTGTGTCTTCACATGCTGAAAAAGACTACTAACTCTGTGGCCTCTTTTATAAGAGCTGATTACGAAGGCTCTGCTCTTGTTATCTAATTGCCTTTAAAGACCCTTCCCCCAAATACCAGCATGTTGGTGATTATATTTCAATATGAATTTTGGGGATATGCAGACCATAATAGCAAGAGCTGTTGGGCAGAGTGCCTCGGCTCCTTGCTGGCTTTTGACTAGAGACTTACCTTAGTTCTTTGGCATGTGGATCTCTCCATAGGGCAGTTTACAGCAAGGCAGCTGGCTTCTATCAGAGGGAGGAAGTGAGAAAGCAAGAGAGGTTGAGCAAGGTGAAAGCTAGAGTCTTTTTGCAACTTATTCTTAATTTTTTGGTGGTGGGGAGTGGGGAGGGATGCTAGGGACTGAACCCAGGGGTACGTTACCATGGCAGCTACATCCCCAGTCCTCTTTTTCTTATATTTTGACAGAAATTCTTGTTAAGTTGTTTATCTGGCCTTGAACTTCTGATCCTCCTGCTTCAGCTTCTCCAGTCATTAGCATTACAGTGTAACCTAATCTTAGATATAATATTCTACCTCACTGCCTTCTAATACAGTATTATTGAGATATGATTAAAACACAATGATGGGCTGGAGCAGTGGCTTGGTGGTTACAGCATTTGCCTAGCATGCACAAGTACTTGAGTTCAAACCCCAGCACCCATGTACACAACTAAATGTCAGAGCAATGAAGGCCATGTGAAAAACTCAATAAAAATTGATTGTCTCTCCCTCTCTCTCTCTCACTGTTCTTCTCTCTTTTAAAAAAAAGAAAAGAAATTTGCTCTTTTGAAGTATACAATTCCTTGGTTTTAGTATATTCACAAAGTTGTACTATTTTATCTTCATAGTTAATTTGAGAACATGTTTTTCCTCTCTAAAAAAAACCCCACCATTCCCAAACAATCCCTTCCCAGGCAACCTCTAATCTATTTTCTGTCTCCATTGATTTACCTGTGTTGAACATTTTATTATAAATGGGATCATTTATAATGATAACATGTGGTTTCATGTATCTGTCCCCTTTCACTTGGCATGATATTTTCAGAATTCACCCATGTCTATCAGTACTTTGTTCCTTTATGTAGCTGAATAATATTCCATTGTATGGATATGCCACATTTTGTTTATCCATTGATCAGTGGACAAATATTTGGGTTGTTTCCATTTTTTTTTACTATTATGAACAATGCTACTGTGAACTGTATTGTACAAGTTTTTATGTAAAGACTTGTGTCTTCATTTCTCTTTGGTACATTCTAATGAGTGGAAATGCTGAGTCATATGACAACTCGTTTTCACAGTTTGAGGAAATATCAAACTGTTTTCCAAAGCAGCTGCTGCATTTTACAGCAGCATATGAAACTCCAGTTGCTGTACATCTAACCCAGTGCTTTTCTGTTTTTGTTTGTTTTTTGATAGCCATCCTAGTGGGTGTGAAATGGCAAATTATGGCTTTGATTTGCATTTCCCTGATGAATAGTGATGTTGAGCATCTTTTCATATGCTTATGGATCATTAATATATCTTCTCTGGAAAAATACATACTCCAGTCCTTTGCCAATTTTTAAATTGGGTTATTTATCCTTTAATTGTTATGTTGTCAGAGTTTTTTGTATGTTACAGATAGTAATCTCTTATTAGATACATGACTTGGAAATACGTTCTTCCATTTCATGAATTATTTTATCACTTTCTCGATATGCATAAGATTTTATTCTCTTTTTAGGTGCAAAATTTTAATTTCAGTTTAGTCAAATTTAAGTGTTTTGTTCTTTTGTTGCCTCTGATCTTGGTGTCATATTTAAGGAACGATTGACAAATATCATGTCTTAAAGATTTTCCTTTGTTTTTCTGAAAGTTTCATAGCATTATATGTTATGTTTAGATCTTTGATCAATTTTTATATGTAATCTAAAAGTATTCAGTTTCCTAGCACAGTATATCGTACTGTCTCTTACGCATTGAATTGTCTTATTAGTACTTTGTCAAGTCAGTTTTTCTTGGATATCTAGTTTTGCTTGGAAAGTATTCAAGGGAATTGATTGACCCAGGGACCCTTGAAAGTGTTTATTTTTGCTCCTTGTATAAAGACTCCTACCTAGAAAATGTGCCTTAGTGTTAGATATTTGAATACATAAACCTTAATTTATAATATTAGACATATATAGTTGTATACACACAGAACTATATTTTAAATATGCTCATATAAACAATACACATATAACTTTGTTTTGTCTTACATTTCTTGTCACTTTTTTCTCTTCTTATAGTGCATAAACAGAGGAAAATTGCAGTGGTTCAACCAGAAAAACAGTAAGTAATGTAATAGGATGTCTGAATAGTTAAGTTTGAAAGTTAGAATACAGAAATAACAATATCAGAGAGTATGTCTCTTCAAGTTCTTTTCTCACATGGAAACATAATCTTTTAATTCAAATTGAATAGTTTTTATAGTTCTCTTTACAGTATATATATTTTTTAAAATGGCATTATACACAGAATGATAAAATGCACTCTTAAGATCTTCCCCAAATTGAGTCTTCTTTGACTTTTAGTACCTGAAAGGAAATAAGAGTTCCCATGCTAGTATTTGTGAAGGAAAAGCAAAAATTATAACTCAGGAAATGACTTACAGCGTCTTGAATTAGAAGACAACAACTCTAAAAGCTATGACATACTTGAAAGAGTGGCTTTGTGCCCACCAGGAAACGCTGTAACACTTTCATATATAGTTTTTTTGTTTGTTTGTTTTTTAAAGAGAGAGGGACAGTGAGAGAGAGAGAGAAAGAGAGAAACAACTTTATTTAGTTTTTCACATGGCCTTAGTTGCTCCAACACTTAGTTGTGTATGTGGTGTTAGGGTTTGAACCCCGGTCCTCATGCTTGCCAGGCAGTGCTGAAACTGCTGAACCACCTCTCCAGCCCCATACATAGCTTTTAAGAAGCAATGAATTGGTGGTGGCTTCAAGTCTTTAAAATACAAAGTGTTTTTTTTTTTCCAGGGCTGAGGACCAAACTCCAAACTCAGGGCCTTTCGCATGCTAGGCAAGCGCTCTGCCACTGAGCTAAATCCCCAACCCCCCAAATACAAAGTTTTTATGTGTATATATATATATTTTTTTTAAATATCAGATTTTGCATTCTGTATTAATCTGCCTAAGTTTCCCTAACACAATGCCATAGACTTAATGGAGAAAGCCAGAAGAATTTGTTTTCTCATTTTCTGGAATCTGGGAAGTCCAAGATCAGTGTGCTAGCCAGTTTGGTTCCTTATAAGGGCTTTCTTCCTGGCTTGCTGATGTCCACCTTCTGGCTGC
The DNA here is from genome assembly GCA_004027875.1 of Aplodontia rufa. Lineage (NCBI taxonomy): Eukaryota > Metazoa > Chordata > Mammalia > Rodentia > Aplodontiidae > Aplodontia > Aplodontia rufa. The sequence continues at coordinate 107,894 of PVKS010001423.1, read as the reverse complement.
ATCCTCATATGGTGAAGTTTCTTTCATTCATTCATTTTTATTATCTTTCTCTTCCCCTGCCCCTTTTAAGGACACCGGTACTATCAGATTATGGCTCTTAACCTTATGACCTCATTTAATCTTAATTATTCCCAAAAGCCTGTTCTCCAAATATAGTTATACAGAGGATTAGGGTTTTGACATAAGAATTTGACAGGGGGGATACAATGTCTTCTACATCAAATTCTATAACTACCTAATATATATAATTTAGTTATACCTTTGTAACTACATGGTAATAAAACTGACAGTAGAGCTGGGTGCAGTGGTGCACACCTATAATTTCAGTGACTTGGGAGGCCGAGGCAGGAACATCAGGACCAGCCTTAGCAACCTCAGCAGCCTCAACAGCTTAATGACACCCTGTCTGAAAATAAAAATTAAGAAGGGCTAGAGATGTAGTCAGTGGTAAAGTGGTTCAGTCCTCAGTGCCAAAACCCAAAAAACTGACAATACAAGTGGAGAGAAAAGCCATAGAATTTTATTTTAGATACAGAAGCGAGATAACAGTGACAAAAATACTGGCTTTCTCTTGGACTTAGTTGTTAAGACCAGTCCGCAGCTTTATCAGGAAGCATTCTGAAAAGATAAATTAGCCTTTTTCAGGGATTGCTGCATACTGAATAGGTTTCCAGTTTTTTATAATAAAATAATTTGTTTTTAAAGAGAGAGGGACAGTGAGAGAAAGAGAGAATAATTTTTTATTTTAGTTTTTCATGTGGCCTTTGTTGCTCCAAGATTCCGTTGTGTACATGGTGCTGGGTTTTGAACTCGGGTACTTGTGCATGCCAGGCAAGCGCCGTAACCGCCGAGCCACCGCTACAGCCCTATGATAAAAGTTTTTGAAACTGATGGCAGAAGAAAACAGACCTTACATAAGAAATATTTCTTCTCTATGATTATTGAAAAATTTATAGTTTACTTCTTGTTTAGGAATGCCACAAGAAATTTTATAATTTCTTGAACGTGTAAATGAAAATAAAATTCTTTTGAACAAACAAACAGTATTACAACACTGTCTGTAGACTGTTTACTCATTAAACCTTGCACACAGTTTGAAAAGCAATTGGTGTTTTTAAGAAAAGTATGATGAAAGAAGGACCATATACAACCTGCCACATTGCTTTCTTAGGTTTGAAGGAAATAACCCTCATGCTTAGCTGATCATAAGGATGATCTCACTGTTTGCTGTGTTTTTCTAACCCAGAGTATCATCCTCGAGGACTATCCATGAAGGCCTGAAGAGTCAGGAGTCGAACTCCACAGACTCAGGTATAATAAGCATTTATATCTTACAAAAATGAGGACCATTAATTTCTTTTCATGGACTGTATCTGACATTTGATTTATAGAATATGGCATCATAGCAGAGCCTCCTAATTGAAACCCTAGAGTTATAACTGAGATGTATTTAGTTTTATAATCATCTGTAGGCTGATATTTCTACCCATTTCTAATTATAGCTGTTCTTTATTGATTGCCTGTTGTGTGCCAAAGGCTCTGGAGGTTGATGTTACCATACCTGACTTTAGATAAAAAACCGGAGGCTTCCCAGGCATTGCTACTTTTTAAGCTAAGTGCTTGAAAGGTGGTTAACTCTTTACATATAAATTTCACAATTAAAAAAATAAAGCATTGGATTTATTTGATTGTATTTATTTGATTGCGTCTGATCAGATATAATCAGATAAGGACCCTTGCTAGAAATTCATGTTTTATCTAGGGTCTCTCTGGAATTATTCATGACTACTCTTGTGTTGGCTGTATAATGCTTGGCCTCGTGGTTATGTATATTTTAGTACAGATTAGGTGATAAGGAGCTTTCTCAAACACTATATTAACCTTCAAAATATGTAACTCAGTAGTTGAGTGCTTGCTTCGAATGTATAAGACCCTGGGTTGGATCCCCAGCACCTCAAGGAAAGAGCACCAGTTGGCATCGGGGAGAAGGGGTGGAGAAAAGGAAAGGAATCATAAAAAAGAAAAGAAAGAAAATACATTGTTCTCAAATTCACCATTAGGTGAATTTGCTTGTTTTTTTCTCCCTGATAATTCAGCATTGGAAACATGGGATGGAGAATAACTGTTTTGTTTTGTTTTGTTTTTTTAAGGAGAGGGAGAGAAAAAGAATCAACTTTATTTATTTATTCATCTGACCTTTGTTTCTCTGACACTTAATTATGTACGTGCTGGGGTTAGAAACCAGGTCTTTGTGCACATCAGCCAAGCACTCCAACCACTGAGCTGCATTCCAGCCCCAAAATGGCTGCTTTTTTTTTTTAAAGAGAAAGGGACAGTGTGAGAGAGAGAGTATCAATTTTAATTAGATTTTCATGTGGCTTTTAGTGCTCCGAGACTTTGTTGTATACGTGGTGTAGGGGTTTGTACTCCCGTACTCATGTATGCCAGGGAAGCACCGTACTGCTGAGCCACCATCCAGCCCGAGAATGACTGTTTTTAATATTTGTTTTTCTTCATTTCTCAGTTATGATTAATGGAAAATACTGCTGTCCAAAGATATACTTCAACCACCGTTGCTTCTCAGGGCCATATCTTAATAAAGGAAGAATTGCTGAGCTTCCTCAATGTGTAGGACCTGGGAATTGTGTTCTGGTCCTCAGAGAGGTAAGGTTCTAACTTAGAGCTAACTTGGAAATTTAGTAACAGTCTCGCAGGCTTATTCATTCAGGAGGCATATGCCATAGAAGTGACAACTCTAGATTTTATTATGAAAGGTTGCTGATTTTTCTCATGTATAGTACTCCCCACCCCTATTCATGGGGTATGTGTTCTAAGACCTTAGTGGATGCCTGAAAACATGGATGATATCAGACCTTTTATATGCTATGCTTTTTTCTTGTACATATATACCTATTGTATTAGTTTTTTTGTTGTTGTTATTATAATGAAATACCTGAGGCAAGGTACTTGCAAAGAAAGAGATGTTTATTAGCTCATAGTTTGGAACCTGAAATTCCAAGATCAGATGGCTTCAGTTCAACCTCTGGTGATGGTCTTCTTGAGTGTCACATGGTAGGAATGCTTGTGTGAGAAAGAGACCACATTGCCAAACAGGAAGCCAGAGAAAATCTAGGGTCCCACAATCCCTTCCAAAGGAATGCCCTCAAATGGCCAAAACACCTCTAGCAGGTTCCACCTGTTAAAGGTTCTAACACCTCATCTCCTCCCACATCTATCATGCCAGGGAGCAGGCTTCCAACAAATGAATTTTGGGGGGGGTCCTTTAAAATTAGCACCTATAACAAACTTTAATTTGCAAATTAAACACAATAAGAGATTAACAACAATAATGAAAAATAAAAGAAGATAATTACAATAGTAAAGGTTATATGACTGTGGTATCTCTCAGGATATCTTACTGTTCTGTATTCACTTTTCTAATTGTAATAATGTGAGCTAATACAGTGCCTACATGATGAGATGGAGTGAGTGAATGGTGTTGTGGCATTAGGCTACTTTAAGGGTTACTTGAACATAAGCACTGTGTTACTACTGACAGGTGGGTAGTGTATGCACCATGGATACTCTGCTCAAAGGGGTGATTCACATCCCAGAAACAGTAGTGCCATTTAAAACTTTAAAATTATTATTTCTGGTATTTCCATTTCATATTTGGACCATGGGTTGACCTTAGGTAACTGAAATTCAGAACATGAAATCACAGATAAGTGGAGGATTAGTATACTGTATAGCATATTGGGTACATAATTTTTTCTTCTCCCCCAGAAATGTTCATATAAGTAATTCTTCACATAGTAGATTTACTTTTGTCAACATAGAAAAGTGTTCTGTCAGAGACTACATGAGAACTGTGTAAAGTGAATTATGAGATTAGTCTATGACTTAGAGACGGTGTGGCATCAACTAAGGACCGTGATAAAGCTGTGCATCTGCTAGACTTTCAGTGCCTCCCAGCCATGGTGCTGCGCTGTAACAGTTGCGAGGATCTATCAAACCTTTCAGCCTTCAGGACGGCAAGCTCTGGGGAAGCCAGAGCTTCTGGGCCAGACTCTTCTAGCCTCAGTGGCTTAGCTATCTACACAGTGTCCCAAACAAATGTAATCTTCCATGTGTCCTATGACTGGGAAAGAATTTGGAAGCATGTGTTAGAGTATTTTGAAATTCATGGTGCCAGAATTTGCATGACCGTAACATTGTGAATGTTTAAGAGGATCTGGTTATTCTTTATTTGTAACTTTGGGCAACTGCCAGATTTTTGGTTTTGCTATTTTGTTAATATTTCATAATTAATATGACTAAATTAATCTCTAAAATGTCCTTAACAATCTGTGGGATCACAAGAGTGCCATGGTTCTGATGATCTGCTTTTTTCCTTCCCAACCCATATTTCTGCTTTAAAACTGAGTTCAGGTCCTCACTTTACTTATCAATGCAGCCTATAAACCCAGTCGTGTCCTTCGGGAGCTCCAACTGGACAAAGACTCTGTGTGGCATGGATGTGGGGAAGTCCTAAAAGCCAAGTAAGTAGATTACTCTGCTCTGTGTTCTTGTTTTGTCTTCAACAGGTCACAGAATCAGTTCTGCTTATGTTTCCTAGGGCAGTGTTGCTCTAAGTATTTGGGGTGAAGGACCAGGCTTATTTTCTTTTTTAGATTCCATTCTGTCATGGGTCAAAACATTTATAAAACATGATTAAAATGAATTATAAGAACATAAAATTTAAGACTCAAAAGTACAAGAACAGTTTCCTTTTAGACTGAAGAGACATAAAATTACTTTTCCAGTTTACTCTTACTTTCTGATCATGGACAGATAACAGTTGGGAGGTCATATTATTCTTGAACCAGCTTCTGAGGATCACTGCCTAATGTAAAGGAAGACTTAATGAAAAACCCTTTCGTGTTTATAGTGCTTAGTGAGATTACTATTTGAAAACCTTCATGTAGGAAGAGAAAGCAGGTACTTAATTTTGCTAATTTAAATAACTCAGCTCTTAGTTGTCATATAATATGATATTGTTTTCAGAGTCTTCAAATTCTGTTTGATTCAGAATATTCTAAGAAGCAAAAATGTGGGGTTGGAGATTTAGCTCAGTGGCAGAGCACTTGCCTAGCACACACAAGGCCCAGAGTTTGGTCCTCAGCCGTGAAAAAAAAAAAAGAAGCAAAAATATTTTTAGGGGTATATATGTACTTGATTTTTCCGGGTCATCACTGACTCAGTAAATCTGTCATCTGATTTCTTCCAATGGCAGATACAAAGGAAAAAGTTACCGGGCTACTGTTGAGATAGTGAAAACAGCAGATCGGGTAACTGAATTCTGCCGGCAAACCTGTATTAAACTGGAATGCTGTCCTAACCTCTTTGGTCCTCGGATGGTTCTGGACACATGTTCTGAGAACTGCTCTGTGCTTACAAAGACCAAATACAGTGAGTAATGTTTTTCAAATATATTAACTATAGCAACTGACTATACCTTTATCCTGGAATTTTTTGCATACATATGTACTTTTATATAGCATGAATACACAAACTTTTTCTGTAAATGACCAGATAATAAATATTTTATACTGTGGGTCATATGATCTCTGTCATATATTATTTTTTGTTCCATTGTATTTTCATTTTTAAAGAATCCTTTAAAAAGATGTAAGATTACGTTTTTAGCAAGAGGACTATATCAAAACAGGCCATGCACCTATGGGGTCCTAGTTTGCCAACTTTTATATGGCAGATATTTAAGTTAGCATTGTATCTAATAGAGATATGTAATTCATTCATATAATCTTCATGTATTTATTATGTGTCTACTGTGAGCTGCCACTGTTTGAGCACTAGGATACCACAACAAAGAAAACAAAATTCCTGTCCTCACTGAGTTTTCATGTAATTTGGGAGAGATAATAAACAAATGAATAGGGCTGGAGCAGTGGATCAGTGGTGGAGTGCTTGCCTGGCCATGTGTGAGGACCTGGGTTCAGCACCACATACACAACCAAGTGTGAGAAAAACAAAGACCAGATGAAAAAATAAATAAAATTGATTTTCTCTCTAAAAAAAATAAAAATAGTAAACAAATGAACAACTATAGAGACTTAAGTATGGGAATTATGGAATGAAGCCAGGTGAGCAAGTATAGTAGGACAGTAGGGAGTGAGGAAGATTAGGTGTGGGGTGCTCAATATTCAAGTGATCATGGCAGTCTCTGACAGGGAGAAACCTGAAGGAAATGAGAACACAGCTGTGCAGACATCTTGGTGGAGTGGGTTTTGGGGGTACAAGCTTAAGGCAGCAGCTGTTCAGTGTCTGTGAAGAGCAGCAAAGAAGGCCTGGTAGTTGCAGAGGCATAAATGGGAGAGGAGTAAGTCATAGTCTCATTCTGAACTGTGCTAACAACCTGTTTCCTCCTCTTGCTTTTCTTATCCTTTGTGAAACTGGGATAGGATCACATAGGATGAGATTTCCATTTGGGAGCCTCATCAAGGAATTGTCACCCAAAGACAAAATTCTAATTATGCTTTCCTTAAATCTCACAAGCCCTTTGTCACTTGGGACCAGTAACACAGAGGAAGAGTTTACTTTTAGGACTTGTGCATCTTAAATTTTGTGATGTATGTCCATCAACTGAAAATCTTGTTAAAATGGATTTTGGTTTATTGGTTCTGTGGGTCTGTGAGCCTGAATGTCTACATTTCTAACAAGCTCTCTGATATGGCTGATCCAAGCTGCTCACATGGAATGACAGGCTTTCTTTCTGATCAGTATTTGAATTACAAAGTCTGTAAGAGTCTAACTTTCTAGTTTCTGTTTGTATATATTGGATTACATATTCCTTAAGGGTAAAGATTATTTTAGATTATTGTATCAGACTCAGCTCTTAGTTTGGAAAATTACCTCTGTTAGGAGCTAAGTGGAAAATACTATTCAGATAAATGCATATGTAAGCATACCACTTTGGGCTTTTGGAAGCTTTGTGGATTTTATTATGCTTTTTGTCTGAGTTTATCTTTCACAGTGATACAGTTGAAATTAGCATAGATTTTAGGAGAGTCTATAATTTTTTAATTAGTGATTAAATGAACTTTCATCCTCAAGAAGAATTTATTTGTATAGAAAGTTCCATTAGATTTTAATATTGCCTTACTACATAACCTAGAGATACAATGTATATTTCATTTTTTAATTATATTCTAAAATTCAAAGGTCTTGCTCCAGTCTCCACAGATGAGTGAAGACAGTCAACCCTTGGTTCTTAGGGTTATGCTGACTTCACTCAGCATAATTTCTTCCATAGCCATCCATTTACCTTCAAAGGCTGCAATATCATTGTTTCTAATTACTGAGTAGAACTCCATGGTATATATGTACCACAGTTTTTTGATCCATTCATCCAGTGAGGGACATCTTGGTTGTTCCCATAATTAAGCTATTATAAATTGAGCTGCTGTGAACATTGATTTTGCTGTGTCGCTGTAATGTGCTGATTCTAAATCCCCTGGAAAAATACCCAGGGGAGGAATAGCAGGATCATATGGTGGGTTCATCCCTAGTTTTTTGAGGATTCTCCACACTGCTTTCCAGAGGGGCTGTACCAGTCTGCAGTTCCACCAACAGTATGCTAGTGTACCTATCTCTCCACAACCTCTCCAGCATCTATTATTGTTTATTTTCTTCTTCTTCCTTTTTTTTTTTTTTTTTGCCAATCTGACTGGCATGAGGTGGTGCCTTAATGTAGTTTTCATTTGCATTTCTCTGATTACTAGCACTTTCTCATGGATTTTTTGGCGTGATCAGTGTCTTCTGATGAGTTTCTATTTAGCTCTTTGACCCATTTATTGATTGGGTTGTTTATGTTTTTGTAGATGAGGTTTTTGAGGATTTTTTAGATTCTGGGTATGAGGCCCCTGTCCGAGGAATCATAGTCCATGATTCTTTCCATTTCCGTAGGAAACCTCTTTTGACTCTTTTGATTGTTTCCTTGGCAGTGCAAAAGCTTTTTAGCTTAATGGCATCCCATTCACTGATTTTTTACTTTACTTCCTTCACTTTAGGAGATATATTGAGAAAGTCTTTGCCTACTTCCAAATGCTGAAGTGTTGGACCTAATTTGTCTTCCATCAGTTTCAAAGTAGCTGGTTTGATTCCTAGTTCCTTGATCCATTTTGATTTGATTCTCATGCAAGGTGAAAGATAAGGGTCTAATTTCAACTTTCTGCAAGTGGCTGACCAATTTGTCCAGCACCATTTGTTGAAAAGGCTGTCTCTCCTCCATGTAATATTTTGTCCCACTTTGTCAAAAATCAGATGCTTAAAGATTTGTGGGTTTGTTTCAGGGTCTTCTATTCTATTCCATTGGTTTTCTTTCCTATCTTGATACCAGTACCATCCTGTCTTTGTTACTACAGCTCTATAGAATAGTTTTAGATCTGGTATAGCAAAACCGCCAGTTTTGTCTTTCTTGCTTAGTGATGTTTTGGCAATTCTGGGTTTCTTATTGTTCCAAATGAATTGAGAATTGCTTTTTCTATATCTGAAAAGAATGACATTGGTATCTTAATAGAAATTGCATTAAATCTATATAGAGCTTTTGACAGAATGGCCATTTTTATTGTATTAATTCTGCCTAACCAAGAGCATGGAACATCTTTCCATCTTCTTGGGTCATCTTGGATTTCATTCTTCAATGTCCGATAATTTTCGTTGTAGAGATCTTTGATTTCCCTTGTAAGGTTAATTCCCAAGTATTTTCTTCTTTTCGAGGATTTTGGTGAATGGGACTGATTTCCTAATTTCTTCATCTGTCCTGTTATTGTTAGTGTATAGGAAAGCTATTGATTTATGGGTGTTGATCTTGTAGCCTGCCACTTTGCTAAATCTGTTTATAAGTTCAAGCAGTTTACTGATGGAGTTTTTTGGAACTTCCAGATATAGGATCATGTTGTCAGCAAAAAGGGAGAGTTTGACTTCCTCTCTTCCTATTATTATCCCTTTGATTGCTTTCTCTTGCTTCATTGCTCCAGCTAGGGTCTCAAGAACAATATTGAATAAAAGTGGTAAGAGCGGACAGCCTTATCTTGTTCCCAAGTACAGTGGAAATGCTTTCAGCTTTTCTCCGTTTGGTATTATACTAGCTGAGGGTTTAGCATATATAGCCTTTCCATAGTTCAGAAAAGTTCCTTGATGCCTATCTTCTTTAGAGTTTTAAGCATAAAAGTATGCTGAATTTTATTAAAGGCCTTTCTGCATCAATTGAGATGATCATATGGTTTTTGTCCTTGATTCTATTTAAGTGGTAAATTACGTTGTTTAGCGTATATTAAATCAGCCCTGCATACCTGGAATGAAGCCCACCTGATCATGATGGATTATCTTCTTGTTAAGTTTTTGAATATGGTTCGCTAGGACTTTATTAAGGTTCATCAGGGACATTGGTCTGTAGTTTTCTTTTTTTGATGTGTCCTTGTTGGGTTTTGGTGTCAGTTCCTCCTCAAAAGTGATTTTTTTTTGTTGTTTTTTTAGAAAGAGGGGACAGAGAGACAAAGAGAGAAGCAATCTTTTTAGTTTTACATGTGACTTTCATTTCTCAGATATTTCATTGTGTTCATGGCGCTTGGGTTTGAACTTACGTCCTCGTGCTTGCCAGGCAAGTGCCACAACCAATGAACCACCGCTCCAGCCCCAATAATACTGGTTTTAAAAAATGAAAAGACAAGCAACAATATTGAAGAAATGATCTTAATATGCATATCAAGCGAAAAAACTTCATTCCAGAATATGTTTTTTTTTTTTTTTTTTTAAAGAGAGAGGGACAGTGAGAGAGGCAGAGAAAGAAAGAAACAACTTTATTTAGTTTTTCACATGGCCTTAGTTGCTCCAACACTCAGTTGTGTACGTAGTGCTGGGGTTTGAACCCGGGTCCTCGTGCTTGCCAGGCAAGCGCCGAAACCGCTGAGCCACCGCTCCAGCCCCCCAGAATATGTTAAATCACACAACTTAATAAAAGAGGGAATTTTAAGATGACACAGGTGGTGACTACATGACTTTCTTTTCTTTCTTTCTTTTTTTTTTTTAAGAGAGGGACAGTGAGAATCAATTTTTATTTAATTTTCCAATGTGGTTTTCATTGTTCCGACACTTCATTGTGTACTTGATGGTGGGGTACGAACCTGTGTCCTCACACACGCCTGGCAAACGCCGTAACTGCTGAGCCACCGCTCCATCGCCAACTGCATGACATTTTGAATACATTACATACCTCTGAATTGTGAGCCTTTTTTCCACTTCCTCCCCATTACCAGGTATTGAACTCGGGGGCTACCACAAAATTATATTTCCAACCCTCCGCTCCCCCCCTTTTTTTTTTTAAGAGAGAGGGATAGTGAGACAGAGAAAGAAAGAAACAACTTTATTTAGTTTTTCACATGGCCTTAGTTGCTCCAACACTTAAGTTGTGTATGTGGTGCTGGGGTTTGAACCAGGGTCCTCATGCTTGCCAGGCAAGCGCTGAAACCACCGAGCCACCGTTATAGCCCCTTTTTTTGCATTTTTTGAGACAGGGTCTTGCTAAGTTGCTGAGTCTGACCCCTAACTTGGGACCATCCTTCTTCAGCCTCCCAAGTAGCTGGGATTACAGGTGTGTGCCACTGGAGTCAGCTGGAATTGGATACTTTTCCTGTGGCTTTTGTTGCTCCAACACTCGGTTGTGTACGTGGTGCTGGGGTTTGAACCCAGGTCCTCGCATGTGCCAGGCAAGCGCTGAAACCCCTGAGCCACTGCTCCAGCCCCCTGGAATTGGATACTTTTAAATAGTCAATTATTTATTATATATTATTTACCTCCCTGGGAAAGGAAGGAGGGAGAAAGAAAAAAAATGTTCTCAAGTGATATAGTGGTAATGATTTCACCACATAGGTTTATACTAAAATCATTGAATTGTATCCTTGAAACTAGTGAATTTTATATTAGGTGAATTATATCTCATTAAGTATTTAAAAATAAAAAGGGCTGTGCATGTAGCTTGCCTAGTGCATGAACCCTGTGTTCAATCCATAGCACCAAAAAATTTTTTTCAACATAAGTAAAATTAAAAGCGAAATATAAGTTTTAAACAATAAATAAAAGACTTTCACATGCATTTCATGAAAGAAGATGTATAAATGTCCAGTGACCACATGGAAAAATGTATAGTATCACAGTCATCAGGGAAATGCAAATTAGAACCACAGTGATATTTGTAGTAACATGGATGGAACTGGGGGACATTATAAGTAAAATAAATCATGTACAGAAAGACAAATACCGCATGTTCTCTCACTTATGTGTAGAAGCTAAAAAGCTGATCCAAAGAAGTAGAGAGTAGAATAGGGGTCACCAGAGTCTAGATAAGGATGTGGGGAAGGGGAATGGAAAGAGATGGCTAATGGGTATAGGGATACAATTAAATAGGAAGGATAACTTTAATGTTTTGTAACTTACTTGTATATTTTTTTAAGAGAGAGGGACAGTGAGAAGGAAAAAGAAAATCAATTTTATTTAGTTTTTTACATGGCTTTCATTGCTCTGAGACTTTGTTGTGCACATGGTGCTGGGGTTTGAACTCAGGCACTCCCAAATGCCAGGGAAGTATTATAACTGCTGAGCCACTCCAGCCCTTAATTGAATGTTTCAAATTAGCCAGTAGAGAGGATTTTTAATGTTCTCAACACAAAGATATGATAAAAGTTCAAGGTTACACCATTTATCCTGATCTGATCATTACACATATATATGGATTAAAATTTCATACTATACCCCATATATATGATTATTACGTGTTAGTTAACAACCAAAGTATATTTTGTTTTATTATTTATTTATTTAGCAATACTGGGAATTGAACCCAGAGCTTTTTGTATGGTAAGCAAGGGCTCTACCACTAAACTACTGTATCCTCAGCACTTTTTTTTTTCTTTTTGGTACCAGAGATTGAACCCACTTGTGCTGCTTAACCACTGAGGCACATCCCCAGCCTGTTTATTTTTAAATTTTTTTTTTGTTTAAATTTTGAGACAGGGTCTCGTTAAATTGTTGAGGCTGGCTTTGAACTTGCAGTCTTCCTGCCTCAGCCTCCTAAGCCACTGAGATTACAGGCATGCACCACCATGCCTGTTGCCCCCAGCACTTTTTAAAATTTTGTTTTGAAGCAGAATTGCACTGAATTTCCTAGGCTGGCATTGAACTTGCAATACTCCTGCCTCAGTCTGCTGAGTAACTGAGCTTACAGGTTTGTGCTACTGTATCTAACTAATGATTATTTTTTTATACACACACACACACACACACACACATGCACATAATTATATATACACATATATATTTAGTAATTATTAAATAATTATAAATTATATAGAATTATATTATTAAATAAATATATGTATACATATAATTTTTTTAAGAGAAAGGGAGAGAGAAAGAGGATCAGTTTTATTTATTTTTTCATCTGGCCTTTGTTTCTCTGACACTTAGTTGTATACGTGGTGTTGGGGTTTGAACCCTGGTCCTCATGAATGCCAGGAAGCATTCCAACCACTGAGCCACCGCTCCTGCCCTAAAACTATATTTTAAAAGACAAAAACAAAAAAACTACAATGAGAAATTACTATACACTCACTACGGTGGCTGAAAGACAAACATTATTACTATTGGTTGGCAAAGTGTAGAGTAACTGAATCTCCCATGCATTATGGGTGGTAATGTAAAATTATACATCCATTTTGGAAAGTTATAATTTCTTTAAAAGCTACTCATACATCCCCTGCCCTGCCCCATGACCCAGCAACTATATGAAAACATGTGCATTAATCTTATACAAGAGTATTCACTATAAAGTGATTGCAGTTGGGGATGGAGCAGTGGGTTGGCGGTTACAGTGCTTGCCTGGCATGCATGAGTACACAGAGTTCAAACCCCAGCACCCATATACACAACGAAGTGTCTGAGTAATGATTACTTGAAAAACTACATAAAAAATTGTTTCTCTCTTTCTCCCTCTCACTGTCCCCTCTTTTAAAAAACAAAAATGATTGCAGTCACACAAAGAAACAGCTCAACAGGAAAATATTTTTGTACAATGGGATGCTATTCACAAACAAAATGGAATAAACTCATATGCATGATACCATAGATGAAACTTAAAAACATCCTGTGTGAAAAAAGTCATATATATAAAAAGGTACCTACTGTGTGGTTCCATAGAGTCAAAACTAATCTGTCAGCATGAAAATTAGAGTAGTGATTGCTCTAGAATAGAATGATTAGGTTGATGGAGATATTCTATTATAGGTGGAGGATTATTCAGATTTATGCACATGTCAGTATTAACCAAATTAAGCGTTTATCTGCTTATTCCACTGTGTAGAATTTAAACCTCAGTCAAGTATAGTATACCTGTTTTCTGCTATATTACTAAGCTCTTGTGGTTTTGAGGTACACAACAGTAATAAAGCTACTTTTATTTTTATTTTTCTTTGTCATCCACGTTTAGCACACTATTATGGAAAGAAGAAAAATAAAAGAATTGGGAGGCCACCTGGTGGGCATAGTAACTTAGCTTGTGCCCTGAAAAAAGCCAGTAAGAGGAGAAAGAGACGGAAAAATGTTTTTGTTCATAAGAAAAAACGCTCCTCTGCATCTGTTGATAATACTCCAGTGGGCTCACCCCAGGTATGATATCTGTTATGCACCTGTTATTTCTAGAAGCCAGATAGCCACTGCTTTACAGTATGGACACAGAAAGGATATCTGCAGGTCTGATTCAGACCTCTGGCCAAGAAGAGATTGTTTTGTGGCCCAGGAACTGGTTTATTCTGACTTTCAATGAGACTTGTCTCCTTTTCCTCTAGGGAAGTGGGGGTGAAGATGAGGATGATGCAGATGAAGGGGATGATGATTCCCTAAGTGAGGGCAGTACGTCTGAGCAGCAGGATGAGCTACAGGAAGAGTCAGAAATGTCAGAAAAAAAGTCATGCTCCTCTTCTCCCACCCAAAGTGAAATATCCACTTCACTGCCCCTGGACAGACAAAGGAGAAAAAGAGAGATTCGCACTTTTTCATTTTCTGATGATGAAAATAAACCTCCTTCACCAAAGGTACCATCTTTGAAGATACAGTTTCTCTTTTTCTTTTCCCCCATCTATAATTTCCCTGTAGAATCAAACTTTTAATGATGCAGACATTCTACTTTTTATACAAGTTTATGAAGAATACTAGAGTCTCTTTTAAAATGATTCCAAAGGCAGTGATTTACATGTATTTCAACAATTATTTGGAGGAAACCATCTATTTATGAGGGGCATAGTCTCTCAGCAGCTGCTTATTTTAAGTAAAAAAGAAAAAAATCTTAATTGCTAACTTATTTGTAGCCTGTCATTTAATTTAGACAAAAACTGCCTTTTATTATGTTCATAATATGTATGACTTTGTAGAAATAAATCGTTTATCCTTTTGATTCTGGTTAAGCCTTCTCGCTTACTACATTTAATATACACATGTGTATGTTATAATATATATACACATTAAATATTACAATTAAGTTATTATTTTTGCCTGTAATCCCAGTGACTTGGGAGGCTGAGCCAGGAGGATTACAAATTTGAGGCCGGCCTGGACAACTTGGTAAAACCTTGTCTCAAAATAAAAATAGAAAGGGGTGGCGGTATAGCTCAGTGCCCCAGTGCTGGGAGTTGCTGCGAGTGAGAGGAAGAAGTCATTATTTTAAAATTGTACCATGAGCAAGAGCAATAAAGGGTTTATTCTGATAATTTGGTTAGGTCTTCTCATTCAAAATTCCATCCCATTCACTTTAGCACACTAGCCAGAGACCCAGCTAAAATAGACCACAAACAGATGGGAGATTTAAAAATTAATATTTTTTATTAAATTGTCCAGCTTATTTGTGCTGAAACTTTGAGATGAATTCTTCCTTTTTGATATGTTGTGTTATAAGAAAATAAATAAGATAATATTGGTCTTATAAATATAAATGAGTACCTAATGCATGTAGGCCTTTGCCATCTTTGTTGGGGAAAATCATGTCCTAAGACCACTTTAAATCCTTTCTTGAAGGACTATTGACTTGTATGGAGAGACTTTTTTTTTAAAAAGAATAAAATGGCTCTTATACCATTTGGTTTGATTTTATTGTGGGAATGAAGGAAATAAGGATTGAAGTTGCTGAAAGGCTTCACTTGGATAGTAATCCACTGAAGTGGAGTGTGGCAGATGTCGTGCGGTTCATCAGATCCACGGACTGTGCTCCATTAGCAAGAATATTCCTAGACCAGGTAATTGCAGATCCTGTAATCTGTAACAATGATATCTTTTAAGCAAAGAACTATTTGTATAATAGTGAACTGTTTATTTACAAATTTTAGGAAAAATGTTTTGATCCGAAAAAAAAATATTGTTTTAGTTTCCCTTTTAGGAAAAAAAAATAGAAGTTATGTAACTTGCTTTGTGGTTGAAGCACATTTTCATTTTTCCCAAGAATTTGATTCCATTCCCTATGCATTTAAATGGATTGAAATCAAACATGCTTTGTTTAAGTGTCATCTTTTTGGAAAATGATTTGCTTATTTTAAAAAATACCATTTATCATCAGACTGTAAAGTGGCAATCAGTTTTCAGGTAGGTTTGCTGAAACGCAAGTAGTTGATATGGCCTGGGGATGTAGCTCTATAGTTGAGTGCTTGCCAGCATGTGTGAGTTCCCTCGGTTCAATTTCCAGCACCATTAAAGAAAAAAGGAAAAATATTATGGTTTTAATTAAAATAAATTTCATTTTGATGATTGGGGAGGTTCAAAGGTGAGCATCTTTTAAGAGCTTATCATGTTTTTATAAATGTTACAAAGTAGGAGAGCCTTGAAGTTTATAGTTACTGTTTTGTTTCAGGTTGAGAAAGAGCCCTCTAAAAAGATACTTCTTTTACCACAGTTAGTTGCCAGTTAACAGAGTTCAGCATCTTATTGAAATGAATTTCTGCTGATCAGAGGTTCTGTAGAATTGATTTTCATCCATGATAAAAATTTCTTACCCACTTTGAAGGTTCCTTAAGGTAGAGGACTGGGGAGCCACTTAAAAGGAAATGGGTGACACTTGTGTAAAGGGAAAGGTAATGATTGGAAAGCACAAAGGGACTCTGGTTTTGATAGAACCAAAATGAGTTGGGGTTGTCATGCTCAAGCTGCCATTTATGTGCACATCATAGATAATTTGCATTTTTATACCTTAACAGGAAATTGATGGGCAGGCCCTGTTGCTCCTTACACTTCCCACTGTTCAAGAGTGCATGGACTTAAAATTGGGCCCTGCCATCAAGCTCTGCCATCACATAGAAAGGATCAAGTTTGCTTTTTATGAGCAGTTTGCCAACTGAGAAGGACAACCAAAGTAAGCTGGATCTTTGAAGCACAAATGCAGCAAATCCTTCGCCCTGCTCTTGAAGTGGAGCTGAAATAGTCCTGGGGCTCTGGGCCTTGCAGGTGTCGGCTTGCTCTCTTTGCACTTTCAGGGAAGGAGGACCCATACTGAGGAAGCAAAAACGGCACAAAAATGGCTCTCCTGCCATTGGAAATGTGGACATTTCATGTTCAGCAGATTACAGTTTTTTAAAAAATAAAGGTTGTGAGGGGGGAACTCATAAGAAGAATAAGCATTTCCAGTGGTTTAGCCTGAAAACAAAGAATGATCTGGGCAGCTGGATGGCACCATTGTGGTTGTTTCTTTACATTCTGTTCTTTCCCACTGTAGGTGGAACTTTGTTCTCTGCTTTCTCTTTCTTAGAAAGAGAGGACCTAGCTTTAAGTTAGCACTGATTTGGGACTGTGCCTAAGGCACATCAGTGCTTCATTGTCATTGTGTTTTTAAGCTTTTTAAAATTAAAAAGCTCATTTTGGGGATGATATGTGGCTCTAGGGTTTTGAATGTATAGTCACACTTTGATCCATTTTTAAAATCTATTCTTAAGAGTTTCTTTGTTTACTACCTCTGTTGATAATTGAGCTTACAGCCATGAATGAGGTTTTTTTGTATGATGCCATTTTTAAGCTTGGTAAACACTAGAAGTATGACAGAAGTTGATGGGGGGGATACTATTTGCTTCCTTAAAAACATTGTGTGGATACATATACCAGTTCTTCACTGACCCACCCTGAGAACTCTGCTGTCATTGTTTCCATCCTGACCCAGCTCTGGCTACATATGTTTAAGTAGCCTTACAAGCATTGTTGGTATTTCAGTTTAATTGCTCTCTGTTAGGCCTCAGAGGGACGTAAGTGGCTTTTATTTTGTGTTTACTTTTCTCCAGAGTTGTTTGTCTACCTCTTGTTTCATTTCTAGAGTCCTTATTCCCGGTGAAAATAGGTAGGTGTTCCATGGACCCACTGTAAAGCCCATTTCCCCTGCTTTCTAGGTGTCTCCTGGTAAATAGGGTAGAAGCACAGCAGAGAAAATGTGATTTTGGAAGTGACACAGAACATGGAGTTCCTGCTGGAAAGTTCTTAGCAGCAGGATAAAGATTGAGGGATGGTTAAGGAGTCTGGAAACCTCTTTGTGTTGCTACATTTACGTTTTGCTTTGCCTAAACTTTTAAATTGAATGTAATAGTCTGAGGATTCCCACTTAATAACTCAGTATTTTAGGTGTTTGTTTTGACTCTACTCACATTGACATGAAATTTCAGACAAATTTTCGGTTAAGATTACGTTGCTAGCTATTATAACAGCACTTCTTTATACCGTTGTAGCCATGAAGAATGAGGAAAGACTCACAGATTGCTTCCGCTGAATGGTTTGCTTTGCTTTGCTGTTTATTTATTTATTTATTTATGTTTGAATTGTCCTAGTCACCTGCAAATTTATAACCTTATCATTCCTCCTTGAGAATTATGGAAATGTTTTAAAACTGCTAACTGGGTAAATTCTGAACAACTATACAAATATAAGGTAATATTATTACAAATTTAAACTGATTGTGATTTTTTTTCTTTTCTGTGCCCTCAACACCCTCTTATTTTTATGGACATTGGCAAACAGTCTGTAGTCTGGATCTTTTTTTCATTGGATAATTCATGAGCCACCTGAACTCAAGCTCTCCAGCCAAATCAAAAAGAACTAATAGCTGTGCTTTAGGTTACTAACAAATATATTTGGAAAGAAGCTCTATTTAAGTAAAATTTAATATATTTGAACTTATTCAGAAATCCCTTTTTTTTAAACTTTGATTAATTGTATATCATTAGAAGAGAAGCATATATATGATGCTATTAAACAGTCAGCATCAAAGCTGGCAGTTTTGGGGTGATGGGTATCTTACTTAATAAAGTTTCCTGAGAGCTTAGCAGTCAAGACAGTATGGTAAGAGAGGGTCCCTTGAGGAAGAGCAATGGAACACAAAATTTCTGGAATCACATTATTGTCTTATTTAGGAAAATGAAATAATGTAACAACAATGAATATGTTATTTAGCCCCTCTTCTTGACTTCTCCAGAAATCACAGAATTTAGGACCACCTCCCTTCACAGATAAGGGCCTGAAGCCCCTGAAAGGTAAAACATACTGCCCAGAGTGGTCTCTGATCTGGATAGGTTTAGGGCACAACAGGCTTGCCTGTCTATTCCATTATTATTCCACTTTAGCTTTCTCCTAGAGAAAGGCTGACTAAATTGGACAAGTGAGTGGAGTTTCTCTTAATATGTCTTGTCTTTTCTTACTGGGATACAGTTTATTGGACAGTCACTTTAAAAAAGAATCATATTCCCCAGACTCTAGTCCCAGATACTACATATGAAAGTTTAATTTGGCACAGGTCATTTTTTTTAAAGTATAAAATTTGAATGCCACTTACCTCATAAAGCTACTGGGGTTAGGTTAGATAGCAGGGATAATTACTGTGATGCTGAAACAGATTTTATTATTTTTTTTTAAGAGAAAGAGTGAAAGAATATTTATTTTTTAATCTGGCCTTCATTTCTCTGACATTTAGTTGCGTATATGGTGCTGGGATTAGAACCTGGGTCCTCACACGTAACAGGCAAGCGCTCCAACTGCTGAGTCACTGCTCCAGCCCCTGAAACAGATTTTAAACCTGATAGTAGCTTAGCATGTTGGGGTAAAATGTAAACTTTGTAGTTTAGAGAGACTAACCACTAAAAGTTGTGAGAGAGACATTGTACTTGTCTGGATTTCACCTCCAGTTGGCCCGGCACACTGCCTAAGATCAAAAGGTTATTCATGATCCATTTTCACCCTGGATGGACAGACTTAAAAACAGGTTAATGGATTGTCATTTCCCCCCCCTTTAAGAGAGTGAGAGAAAGAAAGAGTCAGTTTTATCTATTTTTTCATCTGGTCTTTGTTTCTCCAACACTTAGTTTTATATGTGGTGCTAGGGTTTGAACCCTGGTCCTCATGCATCCAGGTGAGCACTCTAACCTTTGAGCCACTGCTCCAGCCTGACTGTATCATTTTTCTGGACTAGAAAAGTTGACCTATCAATATTAGAATATAACTGCTGTGTCAGTGTGCTTGGGAGACCTTTTACTGCACATGCATATTTGTTCTGACATTTTAACTATGTTTTGTGAGCTTCTGGGGACTGCTGTTTTTCTTTGTGAACCATCCTTTCTCATTTTAAGTGGAGTTTGAAGGGGCTATTGCAGGAAATGCATTAATGAGGGCTTTTTAACCCTATCTTTAGCAATGTGGGTGACTCCCAGCATCTATGATATATAGATTTATGAGGTCAAGGAAGGATATTTACCAACCTCTGGAAGCAGTGATCTTCTTGGTAAATTTTTATTGAATATTACACATGTAGAAAACCAGTCAGAATTTGGTCTTTATATGTCATTTCTCCTGAAGTAAAATTATTCTCAGATGTGAGAGAGAACATCAGACCAAAGCTTTTTAATGAATACGTTTTACTTGCTATCTAGAACTAATCCATTCACTAAGCTGGTACCTGAATACAGCTTAAAAGTTCTAGGAGAGTCCTGGAGCTGTGGCTTAGCAGTTACAGTGCTTGCCTAACATGCGCAAGTATGTGGGTTCAAACCCCAGCACTAGCACCACATACATAATCAAGTGTTGGAGCAATGAAAGCCACAAGAAAAACTAAAATAGAATTGATTGTCTTTCTCTCTCTCTCTCTCTCTCTCTCTTCCCACCCCTCACTGTCCTTCTCTAAAAAAAAGAAAAGAAAAAAAGTTCTAGGAGGTCTGAGAAATGGTAGGATTCAGAACTTTAAATTTCTCAAGCCAACAGCTGTTTCGTTTCCAAGGGACGCATAGAACATCAGGAAATCTAGATTGGGACGTAAAAACTGTCACTGACACATATATTTACTTGGCACCTATCACCAAAGACTTATATTTAAGGTACCCCTTTACTGGTTTGGTAGATTTCCATGGAAGCTGAGAAAGCTATTAGCCTCAACAGTGGAAACAACCTGGGGTTTGAACTCTGGTCCTATGTACTGGGGTTGTTGCACGTGTGAGCATATGTACAGGTTGAAAAGTGTTCTTTTATAAGTAGGAAATGTGTTGGCTTTATGAAGACAAAGAAAAAGGCACCACTAACAGAAGTGAAGTATATATCTTGGTGGGGACCAGGTACTGTCTTTAAAATTTTTAATGTTTTTGGTCCCTGAGTCTTATAAATAGCTGAGTTATCATGGCTGTGGTGATGGCTCAGAAACTATAGGACAGAGAACCTCCTGAAAAACCAAGACGAAATAAAATCACTTTCCTGCCACTATAATTGTTAGGCTTTATTCACTTTGTTTTACTAGTGAATTCTGATGACATCCTTTTGGAAATATGAATTTATCCAAATAAGCTACCTAATGGACTTGGAATTTTGGTGTAAGAGTTCTATCCTCCAAGCTCAGTCACTTGGAGTATTTTCCTTAGTACTTGTCTCAGAGCACAGGGGTAGCCTTGTTTCTGGGGGCAGATTTAGGGGTGAGGTATGTTCATTTTGAGAAGTCAGATATTCACAAAAGCCAGCAAAACCAGCAGTGGAGAGTTGAGGGGATAGAGCAGTAAGTCTAAAATTCTCTCCATTTTTGCTTTTTCTGATTGGTCTGGCCTATCACAAAAGAATGTTGTAAAAGGGAAACAGGCCACAGCCTTGCTGGGCAGGTCATCAACATCAGCATCAGCAGGGACGCTCATACCTGAGCCATGGGAGGCAACCACTGCTGATAGGGTGAGGATGCCTGTTCTCAGGGTGTGTGGAAATTCAGGCCTAACTGCTTGCCTAGCTTGGTAGAATGAAGGCGATGAGATAGTATAAAGGGATGTTTTGGGAGAAAATCAAGTCATAAAGCCCATGACTGAGGAAGGTTACAAAGTATAGACAAAGTTAACTCTTGCAAGAATCTTGATGAAAGGTGGTTTGAATGTTTCTCTTGAAATTTTAAGTGTTCATTTATTTTCCTCTACCCTTCTACCCTTCTTCCTTTTTTGGTTGAGTTTCTCTAAAGACAATCAGAGGCCTGCCAGGGAGGGACTTATAGCACTGTCAGGCCTCTTTCTAATCCTAACTCATTGGAACTGATGCACTTTGTTTAATGTGTTTTGCCTTTTTTTTTTTTTTAAGCTGCTTGTTTGGAAGAAAATGAAATGCTTATTGCATTGTATCTTTCCTTCTTGCTGTTTTTACCCTTATTTTCAAAAGTTATACATTGAAGATAAAATACACTTAAGAAATATGCACAAGAATACCTATTAAAATAACTCCATCCAGTTTGATGGAATACTTCAAAAGATTTTTTTAAAAACTATTTTGGATGAATATTTGTGTTTTTCTTTTCTTTTTGGTAAATAAATTTGTATACATTTGTAGCATATTATGGCAGTTTTAAATGATTGTGAGAAAATTTAAAGAAACAGGTCTTAAGCTTTGTTTAACTTTTAATTTCATTTTGGCTGATTTGACAGTAAAGAGGGCATTTTGGCTAGAGTACATTCTTCAAAACTCTTTCCAGTGGGGCCTCAGAATCAATTCTGAGTGGATGATAAAGTTCCTTCCTACTTTAATAAATTTCCAGATTTCTCCCCTTTGTTGCTGTCTGATCCTTTCCCCTCCAGTTTAGATACTTTTAAAATTTCAGCTCAGAAAAGGTAGGAAGAGCAGAATTCCCCACAGTGGCCTTGCTCCTGGCATTGAGAGTTCTGGCCCTGATCTCTAAAATATAATTCTTATTCTCTAGGGGCATTAAGGATTTATCTACATTTGAATGTGCTTTTTCCAAACTTCAGTTTTCAGCCTTAATGTATAATTTTCCTTGAGATAGCTATGTCTTCAAGCAACTGATAATTTCCTTATGCCCAGTCACAGTCTCCTCTGCTTTAAGACATCCTCTTGTTCAGTTCTTTCTGAACAAGTACTACTAATTGTTATGCATACTCATAAGATCACTCTTGGACTTGAAGGCAGTGATGCAATTTTAATTTTCCTGTATCCACTTATTTTCTTCACCAGATTTTCTGTATTTGCTCATGGTCAATATTTGTGCAGAATTTTTAAATTTATAAATTAAAATTCAGTTTGAATTAAACATTTTGTTGCATGTTCTGTGCCAGACACTGTTGGATTCAAGAGTGAATAAAAACCAGTTCCTGCCTTCAGGAAGCCAACAGTCAGCTGTAGTAGAGGGATGTATTCATAGCCATGTGAGTAGCCTAAAAATTTGTAGAGGAACAGCACACACAAGGTAACGTGGGAGTCCCATGGGGGAGCGAAAGAAATCAGGTGGACCTTGAAGCATGGAGCTTCACAAAGCAGGAAAAAGGAAACAGCATCCAAGCAGCTACAGTGCTGCATAAAGGCACAGAGTTAGGTTAATATTCCTGTTAATGAAGAAAGCTTTTGGATAGATTTAATCCACATATATAATTGGAAATTCTTGGGAGCTATTTTATAGAGAAAATTTTCCTAAGAGATAGAATTTAGAACATAGCCCACTGTCACCTGGACTCATACCACCTGCACACTCAACTGCAGTAGGAAGATCCAGGGGCTTTTGAAGCACTATTAAGATGTGTTTACAGAAAAATTGGAGGGGACTAAGGACCCTGGGAGAGGCAGAGAACAAGTTTCAACAAGTCAGGTGGGAGTCAATATGTGTGCAGGGAGATGTTGAGACTGGCAAATACCAATCATGTGTCTTTTTATTTTTCTGTAGTACTAGGGTTGAATCCTAGTTGTCCCACATGTTGGGCAAGTGCTCCTCTACCATTGGGATACACCCCAACCCTTTTTATTTTTGTGTCAGGGTCTCATGAAGTTACCCAGGCTTGCCTAGAACTTTGATCCTTCTGCCTCAGTCTCCCCAGTAGCAATTACAGGTATGAGCCAGGAGACCTGGTTTGGCCTCCTTTTACGAAACACATTCAATATGTACTCCCTAAACAGAGTGGGAACCTATGCACACAGCTTTCAGTCTAAACCTGGTATATTTCTAAATAAAAGTGCTTGGATTGAAATGACAATTTAAATTGTTGATGGGGAGACAGGTGCATTCAAGGGCCCCTGTAGTCCCAAGCCTTCCCCTGAAGCACGAAGGATCTCTTAAATCTGGGAGTTCGAGAGCACTGTAGGCAACGTAGCAAGACCTCTCTGAGGATAGAATCCATTAAAATTTTTAACAAATCCAGTATATAAGGGATTTATCTTTGAGGGGAAAAAATTAGTCAGGTCTTACTACTGCTCAACCGATCTGGAGCTCAGGGTCCGTGGGTCTCGTCCTGGTGTGCAGTGCCAGACTCACCTGGTTTGTCTACCTGCTGGCTGGAACCCACGGCCCCGCCCCTCGCCAGGGCCAGAGCCTCGCCCCTGGGGAGAGCCGAAGCGCCAGGGCCCACCCCTACGCTGGGCCGAGCCAATCAGAGGCTGCGATCTCAGACGTCGGGTTACGCGCGGCGCGGAGTCGGCCGCCGGCGGAGGTACCGGCTCCCGGCTCGGGCTCCCGGCTCCGGGCTCGGCGGCGCGGTGCCCGCAGCAGCGAGGCTGGGCGGGCCGGCGCCACCCGCCCTCTCGCCAGGCCGCCATGCAGGGCCCCGCTGGGAACTCGAGTCGCGGACTACCGGGCGGGCCACCCTCCACTGTCGCGTCCGGGGCGGGCCGCTGCGAGAGCGGCGCGCTCATGCACAGTTTCGGGATCTTCCTGCAGGGGCTGCTCGGCGTCGTGGCCTTCAGCACGTTGATGCGTGAGTCCTGGACCCCAGCCTCTCCTCAGTCTCCATGCCACAGAACCCCACCTCAAGGACCCTCCTGCCTGAAGAGTTCAGGCCTGGGAACCTGGGCCCAGTGGCGGAGGTTCCTTCCTCCCCCACGAGTGCAAGCTGGGCATACCCAGACTAGGGCGAGCCCGGGTACCCATTCTCACCGCTGCAACCTCTAGTTAGGAGTGACCCTTGCCCTTGCTACCTTAACACGTCTCTTTTCTGAGACGCCTTCCTAAAACGCCCCCATCCCACCATGTCATAGCAAATTAAGGTTACTCCACTTTCCAGCCTGGAGTCGTGACCCCCTGAGGGTGGCACCTCTCTCTGTCCCCTCTCAAGGACTCTCTCCTTCGCGCGTTAAACGCCCATCCTAAATCCCTAGTTGGATGCTGAGCTCTCGTCTGCATCTTCACTCTTAAAGGATTTGCTGTCTCCGATCGTGTTTGAATCCTGCTTCCTTGCATCTTTTGCCACACCTGGAGTGTTCGGTTTGTGCATTTCGTTTCCTAGGACCACCCACTTCTCTCCGCCCTCTGTGGTCCTTCTTCCGCAGCATTATTTTCCCTTAGTCAGGGCAAGACCATCCCAGACTGCCTTCTCCCTCTACATCTCCTTCCTCTTCTTTCTTCCCCAAACAGATCCACCTGTTCCATCTCTGTCCCAAGCTTTCCTAACCAAGTCACATCTCAAGTTTACCCTGGCCGTTCCCTTTCCCAACCCACTTTTATTGTTTATATTTTAGTCTTCTTTTCCATGACACTCAGGCAAGGTAGTGGCTTAATGGAGAAGGCGGCTCAGAGAATCTGGGGAAGTCTCAGAATCTCTGTGGTGTCACCAGGGTCACTTCCTTGGAAGTTTTGTAATGAAGAAGGAAGTTCCAGATGGCCCTGGCCCTGGTAGTCCTATGTACTGTGGGTTAAGAGGGTGGGGGTCGTGTGTGCTATAGGGTGTTGATATTTTAGTATACATCCTTACCCTTTTTTTAATAATAAAGGTAACAACCTGTGTGTGGCACATAGGTCTAGGAGTGCCCTGTGGCTGTGTTTTGGGGGAAGGAAAGATTATAACTGGCTTTTCAGAGGCATTAATTTAATAAATGACTTATTCCCAAAACTTCCCCACTGTGCTTGTATGGGCAAAACCAGGAGTTCCAATGAGGGTATGCTTCTCAGGTGGTTCCTGGGAAGGCTCCAGCAGAGGTCTTGTAGGGTCCCGTTGCTGGAGTGGTCATCTTACTTGCTAAGAATAAGAGCATTTCTTTGGGTGAATTCTCTCAGGCTTCAGGTGACCATGAAGAGGCTCTGATCTTGGATTTTGCTTTCTTCTAGTTGCTTGGCCTTGATAAATCCTGCAACAATTGCCCAACTATCTTTGTTTGCCACTTTTTCTCCATTTTTAGGTCCTACTGCCTTACTTTTTTCTCTGCTGAACAAATACTCACTTGTTCCCACAATAGTAATTTGTGGCAACTTAGCCAAAATCAGTTGCTGACTTGGGTGCATGTACTGTATGTGTGTGTTTTTAAGACATTGTGAGTGGGGCTTTACTCCTGTCTGACTTTTCTCTCTTCCAGCCAGTCTTCCTTTCTCTCTCAAGGAACGGTAAGTTTCATTTTGTTGTTTTTGCAGTTCTGGGAATTGAACCCAGGGTCTCAGGCATGCTGGGCAAGTGCTGTACCCCTGAGCTATATCTCCATCCCTGGTTTAATTTTTATTTTGTTCACCAACCTGAAATTTCCTAGCCTACCTCTGGCCCTTTTCACTATTTTGATTATGTTGATGGCCTGCTTTATCCCCTAGGGTTTGGCACTTGTGATTCAGAGAGGAAAATGTGATTATGACAGGGCAGAGTTGCTCACAGCTGAGAAGTGTGCCAGAGTGGTGATGCCGGCCCTGCCAGTCTTCAGGGACACTCTCACCTCTTTACTTAATCTTCACTGTGAGAACATGTGCAAATCCCACTGTGGTTGGTACTTTGTCTGTGCAAAGGCTGGTTGAGAAAGTAGAGTCTCGCTCTACTTGATGTGGCAGGGGTTTGTGGAAATGGTAGGTAGGCCTTGGGATGATGTGGGGTAGAAGAGATGGGGAGTAGAATTGGAAAGGCCAGATCTGGGTCTGTCCTGAACACAGAAATAGACATGAGAGCCTGCTCCCCCTTCCTAGAAGCAGACAAAGAAGGCCAAGGTGATGGGACTATGGAACTGGAGGAGATCCCACTGGCTAGGACCCAGTCATGGAAGTGCCTTTCTTACCACTCAGATTCCTTGGTTCTGTTGAAATACAACTGTGGGGCTTTTCGTTTTTGAACTGCAGGGAAGAGGAAATCCCTAAGAGGCTGCATTAAACTTTGGAATAGGCTTTGCCAGGGAGTAGGAAAGGGAGTGCTCTCAAGGAAATGCATCTGCCAGAGGCTGGACTCAGTCTTCCCAGTCACAGAGCCTACTTGTCAGTCTGGTGGAGCTGCTAGAGGTGGAGGGCCAGGCGAGAAATTCCACGTGGCAGTCCTTGAGGGAGGGAGGACTTGGTTTGTTAAGATGAGACCGCTTCATAGTCATCATCTTCAAGCATATCAGTATGTTCTGAGCAGTTTGACCTAACACTCCCTATTTTTGAAGTTAGTGTTTCCTTTTCCCAGTATTTGTGTACCCTAAGACAGCGGACTCAATGCCTCTCTGTTCAGGTGTCTCCCCAGTTGCAGCAGCAGGAACTGTTCAGTTTTCTTGCTAGGCCAGCACGCTCTGTAGGATGATGGACCCACTTCTCTGCCAGACAAACTGAGGCATTTTTCCAACTTTGCATCCCTAATTTCAGTGAATCATCAGAACCCTATGTTTATGCCCCTTTTTTACTCAGAAAATCACTTTTTTCTTTCCTTTCCATTTGTTGTTGGTTTCGGTTTTTTTTCACCTGGGGACTTTTTTTTTTTTTTTTAAGAGAGAGGGACAGTGAGAGGGAGGAAAAGAAAGAATTAATTTTTATTCAGTTTTTCATATGACTTTTGTTGCTCCAGCACTTCGCTGTGTATGTGGTGCTGGGGTTGAAACTTGTGTACTCAAGCATGCCAGGTGCTGCAACTGCTGACCAACCACTCCAGCCCCTCACCTGGGGACTTGTATCCTGGAAGATTTCTCACATCTCTCAATGTCCCTGGGGAGGATTTTGGTTCTCATGGGTTTTTTTTTGTTTTTTGTTTTTTTTTTTTAAGAGAGAGGGACAGTGAGAAAGAGAGAATAGATTTTATTTAGTTTTCCATTTGGCTTTCGATGCTCCAACACTTAGTTGTGTACATGGTGCTAGGGTTCAAACCTGTGTCCTCATGCATGCCAGGCAAGAGCCATAACTGCCGAGCCACTAACTCCTCTGATGGACTTCTTGCCTTATGTGTGTGGTTTTACAGGTTCTTGGTGTGCGCAGTTGAGTGTGTATATGCAAGGTCCTGTACATGGCTTGTTCTTCAGGCTGCATGAACATGCAGACCATTGCAGGCCGCCATCCCTGGCATGTCCCAGTATCTGCATCACCTTGTTGATTAAGTTGGTGGGTTTTCCAGAGGCTCCAGCTAAGGAACCATCTGTACAAGCAAAGTTAAATGAATTCAGAAGTCAGCTTGTAAAGTACTTCCCATTATGGGTTTTCTGGGAGTCATGAAAGTGGCTGGTTGTGTGGAAAGAAGCACTTTAATCAAGAGGGTTTGGTCATGATTTACCTGTTGAGCAGTAGCTCTTGTTTTGGTGACTTTGTCTCTAGTCTGTGACTCAAAGAAGTCACTCAAACCAGAGTTGCAGCAGAACAAAACTGAGCAATCGTGGAGCTCAGGAAATTGTTCCAGTGCAGTTTAATCATCCAGCTGTTAGCCAAAGGTCAGCATTGGCCAGTGTGTATGTTGGCATTGGGGGTGTTTATTCTCAGGACTTGTGAGTGCAAAGCAAACTCAGGCTTCCTTCACTATGCAGAGTCAGGACTGAAATGTAGACAGAAATGGCTTTTAACAAAACAAGCATTTTGAGAACTATGGTGTTACAGATACGGGGACAGGCAGAAAGAGTTGTCCTAAAGCGGTACTGGCATTGAGAAGTGATAGCCTGCTTCCTGTGGCCCAAAGTAACAATCACAAACCAGTCCACCGAGCTTTGCTGCCTTAATCTCAAGGGAAAGTGCTTGGTGTTTCCTCCCATGCTGAGCTGACTTCCCCCTGTGCTTTGTGCCCACATGGCCTGGCCTGCGTTGGCATAGACTTTTCTACCCTTACCACTCCACACCCAACTTCAGCTTTTATCTTAAAAAATGTCAAATACATAGAAAAGATGAGGAATAATG
Source organism: Aplodontia rufa (assembly GCA_004027875.1). Lineage (NCBI taxonomy): Eukaryota > Metazoa > Chordata > Mammalia > Rodentia > Aplodontiidae > Aplodontia > Aplodontia rufa. The sequence goes on along the minus strand of PVKS010001423.1, from coordinate 79,291 downwards.
CAGAAAATGCCTGTTTGCCCTCTAACTAGAGCCAGCAGTTATTCGCATTTTGCTGTGGCAAAATGTTTTATCTCTCTCTCTTGTTTTGACTGAGCCATTTGAAGAAAAGTTGCAATCAGTACAACTTGATCACTAAATACTGTGGCTGAGTCTCCTAAGAATAAGGACAAGGTGGGGAGATGGGGTGCAGTGGTGGAGGGTGGGGACCTTTGGAGCAGTAGCTGGTGGTTGTGTTGCTTGCCTGGCATGTGCAAGGATGTGGGTTTGTGCCCTGGCACTGCGTACACAACAAAGTTTCAGAGCAGCGAAAGCCACATGTAAAACTAAATAATTCTCTCTCTCTCTCTCACTGTTCCTCTCTCTCTTAAAAAAAAAAAAAATGGACAGGGGGCTGGAGCAATGGCAGTGCTTGCCTGGCATGCATGAGGACGAGGGTTTGAACCCCAGCACCACATGCACAATGAAGTGTCAAAGCAACAAAAGCCACATGAAAAACTAAATAAAATTGATTCTTTTCTCTCAAAAAAAAAAAAAAAAAGAATAAGGAGAGTCTCCTACATAACCATTTAAGAGAATTAGTAACTCCATAATATCATCTGATATCCACATTTCCCCAAATGTCATGAGTCTTTTATATGTGGAGTTTTAAAAACTGATTCACTCAAGCTACATGTATTTTATTCGGTTCTGTTTTTAAATCACTTCTAGAAGAATCTCCTCCTACACATGTAACACTACCCCCAGTGCTGGGGATCAAACCCAGGGCTTCACACATGCTAGACAAGAGCTCTGTTATGGCTACACCCCCAGCTTCCCACACATACTTTTGTTTTTGATGACTTTGACGTTTAAAAGAGACCTGGGTTGTGGTTGTATAGAAAGTCCCACTTTCTGGAGTATTCTGGAAGTTTATTGTAGTGTTTGAGTTGTTTCTCTGACCCCTGAGTTTGTGTGGTGAAGCGGTTTTATGGCAAGGACATCCGTAATCATAATAATAATCCTAATGCTGTGTGTTTTATGTTACATCCCACATGATGCATGTGAAATTAGGTGTGGAGCTATTTTAATATGGTCAGTTACCTGCTGGTGGAGGAGACAACCCTTCATCTCTCCCTTATAAAGGCGTATTTCTCTTTGGCAATTGATAAATGATACACTGTTCCTCTATAACCTTTCACCCAGTGATGGCCTGGTAAAAAAAGTAAATGTAGTGGTGGTTTGGTTGGAGCTGAGACACAGGAGTGAAGGGACCTGTCCCTGGGCCTTGATCCAGCACATGCTCCATGAATGCCAGTGCTCTCTCCTGCCTGTGCAGGGCCAGTCCAGGCAAAGGAAGAATGCTCCTTCTTTTCTGTCCCAGGCCTGTGTTGTGCCCATGGGGGAAAGCCTGCTGGCTAGTTCAGGGTTTTTATTTTTAGAAAAATTTCAGATTTTCTAAATGGTGGTTTATTTGGTAGCATTTTCCATGATGATCTAGTGCCTTATTTATAATAAAGCTTTATTAATTTGCGGTAAAATCAGGGTCACACAGAGTTTTCTGAATTAAGGGACAATCTCAATAATTTGATCAAATGCATTTTTTAGGCTGGTAAATACCTCTGTTAGCTAAGTATTATCCTTTGGGGGCCTATCAAGTCTCAGCTGCTTTAATGATCTGTTTAAAATTCTTTGTAATTAGTGTAATATTTGCATGAAGATGAAGTTTCATTGAAGGAGTTGTACATGAGGTTAAAAATAGCAGGTTCCCTGGCTGTGGAGCCAGTCTTGGCTTCCATTTCCGCTTTTGCCACATACTGCCCTTGAGCAACTTACATGTTTCTCAAAGCTTCAGTTTCTTCCCCAGTGAGATGGGGATAGTAATTTCTCTCTTCTGGGGCTGTGGGGCTTATAAGGAACGTCTGTAAGGAAGCTGGATCAGTGTCAGGCACAAGTTAGACCCTCTCTGGGGGTGATGTCATCATTCTCATTACAATATGTGCTTTCAGGGGTTAGGTGGAAGAACCTTTCCCATGTGCATAGTAACTTGTTTTCTAAATTAGGTTAAGCATGTCCCTTTTCTTGTTTGTACAATGTCTTTAACTTTTAGCACACTTCATAGAGCATAAGCTGTGAAGAACTTTAATTCAACCAACAAGGTCAGTGTGAATTTCACATGAGCATGTGCCCAAACCACATAACCTCTTTCCTTTAGCCAACCCTTTCTTGTGTTTTCACCTGCAGTGCCTCACATGGATGTTGAGAGGGCAGAGAGTAGAATGATGCTGTGACAGACCTGGGTCCTAGTCACTGGCTTTATTTTACCCAGGTCCTATGGGTTGTAGGTGATGGCCATTAGACCTGGCCTCCTGGCTCTTGTGCTCAGCACTTGATATACTCACAGAAAGGAAGAGATTATTGTTCATTTTGTGAACAGTAGACCCATGCACTGTCATCTACAAAGTCTCATGTAGCATTGAAAGGCAAACCAGGTTCCTTAGACTCCAAACACTCTGAGGTACTTCCTCTGTTCATGCCTGCCTTTCTCCACCCCTCTCCCCCATAGGATAAACACACTTTCTGATTACTCTGTATTCATGGGTACTTCACTTCATTTTTGGTTATCTGAACAATTTTTTTTTTTTTTTAGAGAGACAGTGAAAGAGATAAACAACTTTATTTAGTTTTTTTACATGGCCTTAGTTGCTCTAATGCTTAGTTGTATACGTGGTGCTGGGGTTTGAACCCGGGTCCTCGTGCTTGCCAGGCAAGCGCCGAAACTGCTGAGCCACCACTCCAGCCCTATCTGAACAATTTTGATTTTCTTTCTTAATTATTTTTTATGTCCAAAGCAGTATCTAGAGCTTCAGATCATTTTATGGGTACTGATAGCTTTAAAAATATAAATTTGAGGGATTCAGGATTTAGCTCAGTGGCAGAGCATTTGCCTAGCATGCCCAAGGCCCCGAATTCGGTCCTCAGCCCTGGCAGGGAGAAATATATATATATATATATATATATAATTAATTTCAGATGATCTGCCAGTCATTTATTGCATATATAAATTGCATCTTGGGTTTGTTTTTCTGACCTGGCCTCTGTGAAGGTTTCCCTTGCTGTGTAGAGGATGGCGATCCTCCGTAGGGCTAAGGTCTAGAATCTGAACAGGAGAGGAGGGGAGTATGGGAGCCATTTGTAACTGGCAAGAAAGTGATTTCCACCATAATGGTTTAAGATTATCTGTTGATTTTTACATAATTTCTTTGCTTAGTACTATGTGATTATGAGGGAAGTCATTAATTATTTTAGATGTTTATCATAAGCATTACTCTTTCCCTATGCATAGAGGGAGGTATTGAGCTTCTCTTAGATTATCCATCTAACCTAGTTTTTCAGCTTGGCACCATTGGCATTGTGGACTAGATTATTATTTAGGGGAGAGGTTTTCCTATGTGTGGTAAGGAGTTTGTTTAACAGCATCCTTGGCTTCTACCCACTAGATGCCAGTGGCAACCCCTGCACTGTGACAATCAAAAATGTCTCCAGACATTATCAAATGTCCCTTGGGAAACTCATTCACCTCTCTTTGAGAACCGCTCCATCTGTTCAATATGTGTCTTTCTCAGGAAACTCACTTTAGCTCTAAAAGAAAAAGTAGAGAGTCAGTATGTTGTCTTCAAAGTGTGAGAAGTGTAGACTATTAGGGTTTGTTAAGATCTTGGGTGCCAAATGAGGTGCTAGATGCCACCTTGACAAAAGAACTAAGACCTGCGCGCCACCCTCGAGGGGCTCCGCTGGAGTGGGCTACAGTATGCAGACAGGCACTGAGAGGAGGGCTGAGGGATTCTGCCCAGAGGCTCAGGAACCACTGCTTGGGCCCAGCACTGAGGCAGAGACAGCTGAGGGGCTCTCCATGCAGAGGAGTATGGGAGTTGAGGTTGGTGGGAGGGGGTGGCCATGGCAGCCCATTGTAGACTGGAGAACACTTGTGAAGGGTCCCTGAAGAGCAGGCATTTTACTTAAAGGGTTCCAGAAGCCTTCCTTAGTTCATTTTATGCTTCTTCGAAGGATGGTTGTCAAGTCAGGGGCTACCCTTACTTCATGCTCCATTTAGAGAAGTTCTTTTGCCAGGTGCAGTGGTATATACCTGTGATCCCAGCTATGTGGGAGGCTGAGGCAAGAGGATCATGAGTTGGAGGCCAGCCTGGGCAACATAGACTCTACACCCCCCCCCCAAAAAAAAAAAGAGAAAGGGAGAACTTTTTTTTTTTTTAAGGAGTGTTATCACGGTGCCCCTTTCAGATCTCATGTGTTCATTCCTCTGAGGCAGTATTCTGTTTGTGTCATTTGGACTGCAGAACAATGAGACCCTGGTGTCCTCCTACCCTTTGTCCTGTTGGTCATGTCTTCTGACATAGGTGGTGGTGACCATGTGAGCAAGTATGCTTTGTTTGGTCAATGCCAGGCACGTAATCCTCACAGCCACCAGGAGGCAGGTACTTAGTATCTGAGTCACAGAGAGGTTAGGTAACCCAAGGTCACACAGCCAGTAAACAGTAGAGCCAGGCAGTCTGGCTGTGGAGACCTTGATTTTAGGTAACAAAGGAAGCTGCTCCTTTTGGTTAACTAGTTTTATTTACTCTCCACCACATTCCACAGAGGTGTAGATAGAGTAAAGATGCTTCTTTCCATCCTGGCTTTTCATTTCAGCCTTGATTCTGTACCCCTCAGAATGTGATCATAGAGATTCATGCCATGCTGGGCAAGTCCTGGGAACTGCTGTCACCCACCCTGTGATGTGGTCCCAGGCCTCAGCAGTGTTGAGGTTTGCTATGGAATGTCTCTGATGAGAACTCCACTTGTCAGCACATTCTAGAAATTCTGCACCTAAAGTAGCTGGATTGTGAACCTCTGAATTTATCTTTGTGCCTGGGAGAGAAAGACTTCTCACTTGAATTATTGCAGATCCCGTCTTAGGAGCAAATATGTTCTCCCTTCCATTTCATTTGGCTTTAAGTGTTTTCTTCATCTTATTCCATTGGCAGGTTCCACTGAAGCAATTCACTTTGGAGAGGAAGCAGGAGCTGGGGGTCTCATCATGACCTAGGGCATAATTTTACATGGGGCCATGGTGTGGGGGTAGCACACAAGAAGGAGGCCATGGAGGAAGAAGGGGGAGGATGGGGATACTCAATCAGGGTTCTTCTGGGCTTTAACACTTCCTTTAAAGACTCTGTATGGAGTACTTGGGGCTTTGCTTGTGTGTGTGTGTGTGTGTGTCACTGCCTGCTGATGGATGTTAGGAGCTTTCATGCTTTTTCTTTATTTTCTTGTTCACAAAGTTGCCTGCACAGTAGTTTGGGACACACATGGACCCAGCCCTGTTTTTCATACATTCGTCTTTCTCAAAATGCTCTTTCCTCTCAATTTTATTCTAGTCCATGTGCTTCTTTAGGCCTCTTCAGCTTATCTGTATTCTTCATGGGCAACTCCATTTTCTTAGAAGATGTTTCCAATTAATGGTATGAAATGCTGTAGCGAGTCAACGCAGTAACAGCGTATTTGAAAACAGGTCAAACTCAGTTGCTTGCAGCACACTTGTGCAGTGAGTGTTGTGGCCAAGGCTGCCTGGAGCATTCATGCCTATTTGGGCAATGAGTTTTGGGCTGAAATCCTTGCAGGTTGTTAGTGTGTGTGTGTGTGTGTGTGCGCGTGTGTGTGTGTGTGTGTGTGTTGTTTACCTGGACAACGGTGGAGTGTGCAGGTAACTTAAGAGCACATTTGAACTAGCATGTGTCGTGCACAAGGCTGCTCCTTACTTTCTGACTTCACCGTTGGGCTTCTGAAGTAGCTGACCTCAAATTACAAGTCTGCTGATCCCATAGCCACTCAAGCTCTGGAGCAGATCTGATCCAGAAGCACAGGAGGGGCCAAAATCAAGGGATGTGTGTTGGTGTCCTGCAGGCACAGTGTTGGGATACTGAAGTGTTTTGTTTTTTTTTTTTTTTTCCTGTCAAGAGACCAGGTTTTCTAATTCGATCCTCAGAATTCCCTGTGAAGGGCTGGAGCAGTGGCTCGGTGGTTATGGTGCTTGTTTGACATGTTCTGAGTACTAGAGTTCAAGCCCCAGCACTGCGTACACAACAAAGTCTCGGAGCAACAAAAGCCACATGAAAAACTAAATAAATAAAAAAAACAACAACAACAAAACGATTTCACTGTGAAAAATTCCATCAGTTACTGACAGAAGTTTAGAAAATTCTGATTCTTTTATCTGAAGTTAGAGTAAACAGGAATCTTTTAAATTGCCTATCAGTCCATTTAGCAGAATATACATTGAGTTTCCAGTGTCTTTAAGTGAATAATATTTTTTTAAAGAAAGAGGGACAGTGAGAGAGAGACAGAAAGAGAGAAGCAATTTTTATTTAAGTTTTCATGTGACCTTCGTTGCTCTGAGACTTCGTTGTGTATATGGTGCTGGGGTTCGAACCCGCGTACTTGCACATCCTGGGCAAGCGCTGTAACCATTGAGCTACCGCTCCAGCCCTAAATGAATAATTTAATATTTCAAATAGGGAATATCTTCAGTGAAACATCCAACAAGCATGCTGTAGTCCTGTTATGGAGCTGAGTTCAGGTATCACCGCTGTGGAAAGGACAGTATACTGGGTACAGCTGTTTTGTAATGGGTCTTATTCTCCCAGTAACAGCGATTCTTGAGCCAGACCTGCATGGTCAGAAGCTTAAGCTGAATTTTGGTCTGGGATCATGTGAGACATACAGCATGGAGGATGGGTAGGAGGGCCCTGTGTACATGCAGATGTTCACTAGCCCTACTCTATGGCATGGGAGCTCCTGGGTCCTCCCTTCCACTGGGTGCAGCTGGTGTGGTATTATATGGTGGGACCTTCTTAACCTAGATTACAGTGACTCTCTGGTGTTTTGCAGAAGAGCCAGGTTGCTGGACCCACTATCCCATCCTCTCGCAAGGCTTCTCTCTGTACTGCAGACCTTCTGTTCGCCCTGGTCTACTTGGGTCTACTCCGCAGTCTGGGCCAAGCAGAGCCCCCATGTTATTCAATGTTGGGTTGCAGCGAGATGCCCCGGGCTGCCTTTTCCTCATAGCCTCTGTATCTGTCAACTCAAGTTCCCCCTAACTTGATTCTCCTTCCCCCAGAAGCTCTTATCCTTCTTCCCCACCTAGATACACCCTATCCATCTTCCAAGAAACTCTCCCTAACTACCATAGCCCATGTTCTCCTTTGAAGTCTGCAAGATGCCCAGTCTGTGCTGGACAGGGCAGGTTCTTGCTTGGCCCTCTCTGACTTGATGACTGGGTCTGGTTTGCCTGCCAGACCTCTGTGGTCATGGTGGAGCACACTGCTCGGAAGTCAGGTCTCCAGGTCAGTGTTCTAAGTCAGGTCTGCTCCTGAGCAGGGAGTTGCTGAGAAGTGAGAAGAGATGGGATCCTTGTCTTTTTGTGTACCAAATACATCAGCATGCATTTTCTAAGGACCCAAGTGTTCACATATATGGCGTAAGACAGTGATCAAAACTAGGGAAATTTAACATTACTATGTTGTTGTCATATTTAAATTTCATCAATCACCCAGATACTGTCATAACTAACTTTTCCTGATCCAGGATCACACTTTGTATCTAGTCATCAGCCTTTCTTTGTCTTTCTTGGGAAGATATTTTATAGAATGTACCAGGTAGGGTTTGCCGGATGCTTTTTCTTGTTCAACATGTTTGGGGCAAGGTTGCTGTGTCAGTAATGTTGTGGCCTCTTGAGTGTCAACCTGAGGTACCTGGAGTTGGTTCTTTGATAACTTGGCTAGTAATTCCTCCAGGTCTCTCCTTGTGAGGTTATAGTTTGTAATTAATGAGTAATTCATGGAGGGTTTTTGTTTGTTTGTTTGTTTTGTTTTGTTTTGTTTTTGCTTTGGAGAACTAGGGATTGAACCCAGGGCTTTACCTAGCTAGGCAAACACTCTACCGTTGAGCTGCACCTCCAGCCCTCCAGAGTTATTTTGAGACTCTATAAATGTGTATTTTTGTTGTTGTTGTTGTTGTTGTTGTTCTTTGTAAATCCCCCTGGTTGGGAGGTGAGGGCCATGGATGTGGAACAAAGGTATTCTGGCCACCCTTTGTTGGTAACTCTCTGATGAGGACACTGAGCCCCATTTGTAGAGCACTCATGTGCTGGGTCCTGTAAGTGCTTACATGCAGTGATTCCTTCACTTCTTACATTAGCCCTATGAGATAAGTACTCAGATTGGCCTGTTTTACACCTGGGGAAACTGAGGCACCAAGTGGTTGACTTTTCTGTGAAAGCCACTAAGTGGCAAATGGAATTCAAATCCAGTGGATCTTTTTTTTTTTTTTTTTTTTAAAGAGAGAAACAACTTTATTTAGTTTTTCACATGGCCTTAGTTGCTCCAACACTTAGTTGTGTACGTGGTGCTGGGGTTTGAACCCGGGTCCTCGTGCTTGACAGGCAAGCGCTGAAACCGCTGAGCCACCGCTCCAGCCCTCCAGTGGATCTTACCCCAGCACTGGGCTTTCCTCTCCTGCCTCCTGCCTCCTTGTGCAGTGAATGTGTGTGCTGCGTGACACAGGATGCTGCTGCTTAATTTCTGTGGGCTTCCCATTTCTGCATGTGGAGATTTTCAGCACCAGTTAGTTTCCACTGTCCTTGGATCCACTTGGCTTTTCACTGAGGGCAACAGTGTAATCTTCTCTAGGCATGATAATTGGACAGAGAAAAAGCCGAACACTTTTCATTTCGAGACTGGAATCCAGTAGGACTTATCATTAAAGCCAGAAGAATCTTTGCCGTATTCATAAATTTGACATTTGTGCCTGTGCAAAAATTCATGAAGAGGCTTTGGCCCATGAAGGAGTAATGGATTAAAGCTTGAGCTTCTGTAAGCAACCGGAAAGCAGGCCACAATATATGAAACAGCTCTTTGCAGACCCTGGACAAAAGGCTGCTCATGATGGTGATCCCCTAGGGAAAGGAAATGAGGAGGTAAGCCCTCTGGTCTTCCTGCCAGTATTCTGCCGGGAGGCTATTTCCACCTCTTAGAGCAGTGAGGAGAAACCCAGAGAAGACAAAGAAGAGGAGGCCAGAGCAGCTGGAATTTGCAGCAGACATCATAGAGGAAAACAGCTGTGCAAAGGAAAGGCTCTGAACATCTGCATGGGGGGCTGGGGCTTACGCTTTGGGAATACTCATTTGTGTTGCATGGGATAAAACTCATGAAGCAAAGCAAAGAGCAGCTGCTGGGGAGCCATAAGCAGAGCCTTTTCCAGGACTGAGAGACATTGGAGTTCATTGCAGTCCTGGAAGAGAGACCTTGTTGAATACCTGGGCACTCAATGGGAACCTCAGAGAGTCATGCCTTAATCTCTAGCATGGAGCTTAAAAATGCACCTCCATTCCCGTGTTGAAAACAAACAAAACTCAATTTCTTCTACACTCACAACACAGATCACTTTTGACATCAGAGGTATGTGGTGGGCTTCTGTGCTTCTTGACTCAGAAATTCCTCCACAAGGCAGGCCAGAAACTAGAATTTTCTTCCCGCAGGCAGGTCAGTTCTAGTAAGCAAGCAGATCTGTAATGGCATACACCAGTTAGGTATCCACCAATTCAACCCAGTTCTGATACTACCTGGAGAGAGCATCAGAGCCCACAGGTTCAGGGCTCAGTCCCCAAGGCTTCCCCATTCCTTAGATGCCGGTTGCAAGCCCCAGATAGGTTTACCTGTGCCTGTGACGGACTAGCAATACGTTAGTGTTCCCACAACCCCCACTTTGCATTTGACTGATTTGCTCAGGTGGCTCACAGGACCCAGGAACACATTTAGGTTTACTGATATTACAGTGGATACAGATGAAAAGATGTAAAGGGCGAGGTAGAGAGGAAGGGGTATGGTGCTTCCATGCCTTCTCTAGTACTCCACCCTCTAGGAACTGCCCTGTGTTCAGCTGTCTAGAAACTCCTCAAACCCTGTGCATTTTTTTTTTAAAGAGAAAGAGAGGGACAGTAAGAGGAAGAAAGAATCAATTTTATTTAGTTTTTCATCTGGTCTTTGTTTCTCCAACGCTTACTTGTGTACATGGTGCTAGAGTTTGAACCTGGGTCCTTGTGCATGCCAGGCAAGCGCCATAACCACTGAGCCACTGCTTCAGCCTCAAACCCTGTGCTTTTGAGTGCCTATGAAGACTTCATTGCATAAGCATGATTGAGCATGGAGATATATGTTATGATATGTAAATACCATAATGCCATACCCCAAAAGAACTAGATCACAGCTCTAAATGTAGAGGTGAAAACTGTTAACATTTCTAGGAGAAAACAGGAGCAAAGTTTTCTGATCTTGGAGTAGACAAGGATTTCTTAGGACAGAAAAAGCTTGAGTCATTAAAAAGTGATAAATTAGACTTAATCTAAATAATAAAAAGGGCTTGGGGTATTTCACAGTGGTAAAGCACTCCTGGATTCAATCCCCACTACCCCCCCAACACACAAACATACGTACATACATAAATATACACACACATGTATAAATATATATATACACACATATACACACATTTTGTACATATATATATAGGTATGAAATTTCAGATAGGAATAAGTGATGGATGAGCTGTCTTGTATAACAGGGTGACTATAGTCAATAATGTACTGTATATAGATTAAACATTCCCAATCCAAAATTTTTGAGCACCTACATGTTATTCAAAAAGTTTTAGATTTTGGATCAGGGATGCTGAACTGGTAAATTATAAGCAAATATTCCAAAATCTAAGAAACTCAAAATCCAAAACTTCTGATCCTAAGCACTTCAAATGAGAAATGTTCAACCTGTATTTATTTTTCTTTTTGAGGGGGAGACTAGGGATTGAACGTAGGGCACTCTACCACTGAGGCACATTCCCACATCCACAGCCCTTTTTATTTTTTATTTTGAGACAGGGTCTCACTAAGTTGCTTAGGGCCTTGCTAAGTTACTGAGGCAGACTTTGTGCATGAGATCCTCCTGCGTCAGCCTCCTGAGTCGCTGGGATTACAGGCATGCACCACGGCACCTGACTCAATCTATATTTCAGAGTAACTACAGAGTAAATTTCAGTCTCACAAAAGTGAAGTAATATATATGCTAATTAGCTGGATTTAATTATTCTATGTTGTATACATATATCAGAATATCTCATGCCCTATAAATGTATATTATTGTGACTTCTCAGTTAAAAATAATGTTAATTATAAAAAAAAGAAAAAATAAACCACAGACTAGGAAAAGATATTTGCAGTATGAAAATCTTAACAAGTTCCTATAACCAGAACATGTAGAGAATCCTTCCAAAAGTGGCCAGGCACAGTGTCACATACCTATAATCCCAGCAATTGGGGGCCTGAGGCAGAAGGATTGCAAGTTTGAGGCTTAGCAACTTAGTAAGACACTATCTGAAAGTAAAAAATAAAAATGGCTGAGGACATAGCTCAATGGTAAAGTGCCACTGGGTTTAACCCCCAGTGCCCCCCAAAAAAAAAATTCTTACAAGAGTAAAAAGATAATGTAAATTTTAAATAGACTAAGGTTCTTAATAAAAATTTCTCCAAAGAAGGTATAAAAATAGCCGATAAGCAAGATGTTCAATCTCATTAAAATAATGAAATATCAACATATATCCGTAACAATAGCTAAAATTAAAGAATGACCCGCAGTACCAAGAGTAGAAGAGAATATCAACTTTGGAACTCTCATACATTACTGTTAGAAATGCAATGTGATACACCACTTTGGAAAATTATTTGAAAGTTTCTTATTAGTAAAATTTCGTACAACCCAGCAACTTCACCCCTAGATTAACAAAGAGGGGAAAAAAACCCCTCACGTGACCACAAAAGGACTTATGCATGAATATGCATTGCGATATCATCTATAATCGCCCCAAACTGGAAACAGTCCAAATGTTATCAACACCTGAGTGAATAAACAAATTATGGCATGTCCACAAATGTCAGCAACCAAAAGGAATAAACCACTGATATGTGCAACAAAATGCTTGATTCTTATGGTTGAATGTGCAAGGCAAAAGGAGCCAGATAAAAGGAATATTTACTGTCTGACTCCATTCATAGGAAATTTCAGAGAAGGGTATTTTAATCTTTGGTGACAGCAGATTAGCGGTTACCTTGGAGTGATAGAGGTAGAAAAAATTGCAAAGGGAATGAAAGAACTTGTTGAAGTGACGGGAATCAGTGTCTTTTTATAGTGAGAATCACATCAGTGTACACATTTCTCAAAAGTCATTGAACCGTATGCTCAATACAGATACATTTTGGCATGTAAAGTGTACCTTGAGATTTAAAAGGAAAAAGGAAAAAAAAATAAGCCTCAAAATGATCAAGCTGCTCCACAAACTTCACTATTTGCCCAAATTTCAATACTCATTTAAAGGAAGACAAAAAATCCAAACACTCAAAGCATCACTAACAATCGTAATATATATCCCAAATCAAAAACTACTGGACGTATGAAGAGACAGGAAATTGTGACCTACAATCAGAAGAAGAGTCAGTCAATATAAATAAACCAAGGAATTACAGCAATGATAGAATCACTAGAAAAGAAATTTAGAACAGTTATGATAAGTATGCTGAAAATTAAAGGAAAATCAAGTCATACAAGCACAAGGGGAAATATAAAAGTAAGAAAAGTGGAAGTTCTACAGCTGAAAATACAGTTCTGAAAAATTTTCTGAATAGAGTTAACTGAAAATTAGATTCTACAGAAGACTAGATTAGTAAACTTGAAAACACAACAACAGAAACTTCACAAATTGAAGCACAGAGAAAAGAAAGAATGAAGGAAAACTGAGCAGAGCATTAGTGACCCATGGAAAAAAAATCAGAAGCCTAACACCAATTGGATTTCCAGAAGGCAGGAGAGGAAAGAGCAGAAAAATATTTGAAGAAATAATAACTGACCATTTTCCAAAGTTGATGAAAAATTCTCATTTCCAAGAAACTTAATGAATGCTAGGCAGGATAAACACGAAGAAAATCATATTAAGACAGAGAAATCAGACTGCTGGAAAATGATGATAAAAGGAAAATTGTAAAGGCAACCAGAAGAATAGAGACATTGCATATAGAGAAATAAACACAAAAATTAATATATAGATTTGTCATCAAATTACTCAAGCCAGAAGACAAGAGAACAACATCTTTAAAACACCAAAGTGAAAAGCCTGTCAACCTTGGATTCTGTATACAGTGAGAATTATCTTTCATGAATAAAGGCAGAGTTAAAAAAAAAAAAAAGGATAAAGGCACTTTAGTGGTTCTAGTTGTAATGGCCATTCTGACTCAACTTCTGGGCCCCTTTATAAGTTTAACATCTTTAGTTTTAATCTCAAGAGTTAAGTGTGATTGTAGCAACTTACATGAATTGGGCAGAAATTGAATTGCTTTCCTAGTGTTAAAAACCACTGCTACCACAATAAAAAAAAAAAGTGCAGTGTGATTTGAGGAAATCACGTGTCAGTGACTATACTCACCTATTAATAATCCCCTTCTCCATCCTTCTCCCCTGTGCTACTGTGATATACTGTAAGTATCAGGTCCTAAACCCTCTTGATGCCCCTACGTGGCATCATTTAGGCCCAGGCTGTCCCTGTTAATAGACTCCTCCTACCCCATCAGATTTAGGGCCTCCTGCATGCTAGACAAACTCTCTGCCACTAAGCCATGTCCCCAGCCCTATTAACAGACTCTTCATTGCAGGGATAGGACACCCCATTATTTGAATGAATAAGAAACAATTTAGTTTAAAATAACTTTTTAGTTGTTGAAGTAGAAAATGGGGAATCTCTTTTGGAGGTGGAGAGTACTTCTAGTGCCTTATTCTTTTTTCCTACCATGGAGGGCTGTTAGCTAAACAGATCAGCACAGACCACTCAGAAAGCAAAATTGCAGCTTCCCATCCCCATCCGGAAGGGTGCATTCATTCCATGTTTACTAAAAATTTCCCGAGAATGTAGAATGGCAAATATGGCATCCAACCTCCATGCTGGACTCCAGCAACCCCTTCTGGTCGTCATACCCTTGTATGACTCCTCCAGCACTGTGTCAATGTGGGTCAACATGACCTATAGAGTATGTCAGAAGCAATGGTTTATGACATCTGAGATTAAGTTATTAAAAGAATTACAACTGCCATCTGGAATTCCTCCCTTGCTTGCTCCCTGTCAGATCACTTGCTGGGAAAGCCAGCTGCCATGATTAGGACACTTAAGCAGTCCTGTGCAGAGGCCCACTTGGGAGTCCCTAAGGCCTACAGCCCACAGCCTTTTGTGTGAGCCTTCAGGAATGGATGTCCAGGCAAAGCCTCAGATGACAAAGCCCTGGCTGGCAGCTTGGCTGCAAACTTACACAAGATTGTAAGTCAGAACTACTCAGCTAAGCCAGTAATCAATGTTTATTGTTTTAAGCCACTACGTTCTGGAATAATTTGTTACACAATGGAAGATAACTAATATAGCAGGAGTATGAGGAAAGATAGGAGACTTGACTTTTGTCCAAGAGTCTGCAGTCTGCTTAGGAAGACAGATCACTTGAGCAAGCAACTATCTCAGGCTTGTGTGCTGAGTGGGCAAAGGTTGGTGTATCTTCTTCTGGGCAGTGGGTTGGTATATCTACTTCTGGGTAGAAAAGTGAGAAGTCGGTGCTTTGATATTGCCTTGGTGAACAGTGCTGCCAGAATCCCGCAGAGTGGGTTCTTCTCCTAAGTTGTTTTCACCAAACCCAGAGACACCAGCAAACACATCCAGCACTGGAGTTGGCTGCTTCTTCAGGTGTAAGGGTCTCAGGCAGTTTGTCATGTTCTTAAACTTGCATTCCCCTCAGCCAGCCCACATGATGGCTCATTATTTATATTTTAACAGGTAGGAAATTTGAGTTTCTACAATCCATACTGGATTTCTGAACAAAATCACATTTTAGACTCTACTTGTCATATAATGAGCCTTTGTGTTACATGTGGAAGTCAAATAGGAGCCAATAATCAAAATGGAGCCTGCTTATTGTGTGCGTAGTGACTCTCCATACACTTTCACACTTCATTGTGTGGTTTTGTTTCAGTCCCTCTTTGGTAAGGAGGCAGTTGATGGATCTTTCTTTTCATCCTTGTTTGAAAGTTACCAATAATTCCTGGAGGTATCTCTCAACTGCTCAAGTGTAGCTTGTGTACCCTGTGAGACTTCTCTGCCATGAGTACTTCCCAGTCACCTGCCCTTCCCCTGTCCCTACACTGTGCTGCCCCTCTCTTGATTCTTACTGAGCAGATTCTTGAAGGAGTATTTAATTCTGCTTTGTTTGGTTCTGTCCTCGCCCACCCATGTCTGGCTCCTCTTGCACAGCATCAGGTGCAAGTGCAAAGGACACATACTAACCAGGATTCTTTCCTGATTGGGGAGTCTGACACATAGATCAGCCTCTGACACATAGATCAGCCCTATACCTCCTTTTCTCCCAGGGTCTCATGGATTGTTCTGGCACAGGCAAATCTATTTCCAATGAGAAATAGTAAGATCAGGCCATGCCCATTCTCTTAGTCTGATTTATGTCCATTCTAGACTTTTAGAAAGGTCAGAGCCAAGGATACAACCCCCAAAACATCACTTAGCCAGCCCCCTCTCCAGAACCCCAGATGCTGAGGTGGCTTCTCCTCACCAAATGTAGCTGGGGCTCGTGGGAAACAGACTTTCTTTTTACCTAGCTCTTCCACCAAGCTGTCTGCCCAGCCTTAGTCCTTGGGACCCTCACTATTCATTTTGCATTATGGTACAAGGGCTGTTAAAACAACTTACAGTCCCTCTCGTAGCCACCATCTGCACAGTGGGAGTTTCCTTAATGCCTTCATCAAAAGAGAGTTTGAGGTAAGGCTGGAGCAGTGGCTTGGTGGTTATGGCACTTGCCTGACATGCACAAGGACCTGAGTTCAAACCCCAGCACCATGTACACAACAAAGTGTCGGAGCAACGAAAGCCACATGAGAAACTGAATAAAAAATTCATTCTCTTCTTTCTCTTTTACATCTCACTGTCCCTCTCTCTTAAAAAAAAAGTTTGAGGAATCCAGGTAGATAGATGAACACAGGAAGCAATGGGGGCACAGCAGCAGCCCGATTGTGCCTGAGCCCCTGCTGTCATCAGCAGCCGTGCTCCCATTCTCGTTGTACCCCCTATGCTGGAACACACCTCCTCTTTCCCAGTCCACCTGTTCCTCCTCAGTGAAAGAGGTGGACCTAGAACTGTGAGAGGAACTCCAGGGTGCCTGAAGTATCCATCAGGTGCTCTGGATGGGATTTCTGCTGCAGGCCATGGACAGCTACAGGTGTCTCTCCTGGGGGCTGATGCTTTCTTCATTTATGGTTCCCAGGCTCCTTGGGGTTGGGTTGTTATTGTGAAGTTGAATCTTCCTTGGCTGCTTTCTCCCACCCTGGTTGTTGCCCCCTTACTTACAGGCAAGAGATCCAAGGATGTGAGCTCTGCTGCTTGTCTCCTGCCTCAATTCTGTTCACACACACCTTGTATTGTTGGAAAAGAGAAAATTCTGGGTTCTAACTCCTGGAACTAGGGAAAAAGTCCTTAAATATAATTGTATAACTCTAGTGTCCAGAGCAGATCTTCCATTAATTGTTCTGCCGAAGTTGCTTCTGTCAATAAAATTGTAAGATATAGCCCAGTATTGCCAGAGGAAGAGTTTGATTTTTTTGCCTGGGTGATTGTGTAGTAGTACCCTCAGCAAGCTAAAGAATGCTCTTGCAACATCTCTCACTTGCTCAGCAGAGGAGTCTCTCTGAAATCTATCCTATTGGCAGTCCCACTGGCTACCTCTAAGAGTAGTGTCATATTGGCTCTTGTCTGTTGAAAAGGTTAGATGTCTTCTGAAACTCTAGGGAGCTGGTCCTCTGAATTTGGACTTGCCCTTATCCTTGATTTTTTTTTTTTTTTTTTTTTTTGGTGATACTAGGGTTTGAACCCAGGGCCTCATGCATGCTGGGCAAGCATTCTATCACTGAGCTACATGTCCTGCCCTTTTTATTTTTATATTTTTGTTTCGAGAAGAGATCTTGCTAAATTGCCAAGGCTGGCATTGAACTTGCAGGCCTCCTACTTTAGCCTCCTGATTAATAAAGATTATACGTGTGCATCACCACGCTCTTGGCTTATTTGATTGCATTATGGTGCTTCTTAACAGACTGTTTTTTCTTGGCTTTGTATGCATGCCTTTAGAAAAACACACTTGTGGGAAACATGAGGCTTTCCTCTTCCCCACTCCCAGCTGGCAGGGTAGGGTGTGGGTTTGCCCAAGAGCTGAGCTTCACTATGGGTAGTAACAGGAGCATCCACAAAAGGGCTTGTCAGAGGAGCCAAGGTGGCCTCTTCCTTGTACCAGTGAACTTCAGCGGCTAAACATTCTCACTTTTAACAGCATTAAGACTTAATTAAACTTCTAAAGTTTTACATCATGCTTGTGTTACAGATAGAGACTCCAACTGCCTTCACAGTTGGTCAAATGGCCTTCTGGAATTGTTTTGCTATCTAGGTTTACATTTTCTAAGTTGATCCTCTTTTAGAGGCTCTTCTGGACTTTTGGTAATGCCATTTAGACTGCACCCAGAAGTCTGTGTTTCACAAGCTTTTCATTTTATACCCACAGGCCAGGTTTATTCAGTCCCAGCATTGATTTCCTGGCCAGTGGCGGGGTAAGGGTTTGCAGTGGCCTGGGTTCTGGTCCTGACCGCACCACTTACTAACTGTAGAACATCAGCAAGTTACTTAACTGCTCTGAGCATCAGCTTCTTCATCTGAAAATTGGGATGCTTTTATGCATCTCTTAGGATGAGTGAGGGATAATTAAGTTAATTTATCTTGAGTACCTAAGAGCCATCAGTGTTTTTGTTTTTTTAAAGAGAGAGAGGAACAGGGAGAGAGAAAAAGAGAATCGTTTCCATCTAGTTTTTCCTGTAACTCTTGTTGCTCTGACACCTTGCCGTGTATATAGTGCTGGGGTTCAAGCCCGGGTACTCACACATGCCAGGCAAGCACTATAACCACTGAGCAATCACTCCAGCTACTGGAGCCATCAGTATTACATTACAGGTAGTGCTGTAGAGTACATTCTGGTATGTAGACTCTTACACATTTGTGTGACTGTAACTGTAGAAGGAAATCTTAGACTTGGAGTTTCTGGGTCACAGTGTGTAACCATTTCAAATCATAATAAAGAGCTGGGGTTGATGGGGCAGCGCCTGTAGCCCTAGCTACTCAGGAGGCTGAGGCCAGAGGATCACAAGTTTTAGGTCACCTGAGAAACTTAGCAAGACTTTGTCTCCAAAAAAATTTATAAAGAGGGCTGGGGATATAACTCAATGATAGAGCACCGCCTAGTGTGGTGAGACCCTGGGTTTCATCTACAGAACCACACAAAAACAGAAAAGAAGAAAGGAGGGAGGGAAAAGGAAAAAAACATTATAATAGGTATTTATTGTCAGTGGAACCCCTGACCCCTACACATATCTCCATCCATTATGAGATTAAATGAAATTCCTAAATTTGGGGTAAAAAGTGTAGTAGTGACAAATCAGGAACAGATGGAGCATATTTCTGTGAGTTCCCTGTTGCCAGAGCTTTCCCAGCTGCCCTGGGACACTGACCCACAGTGTTGTGTCCTTCCAGTACAGCCTGTTTCTACTCAGGGCTTCCATGCATTCAGGAAGGCCTTACACTAACAGTCAAGCCCTCAAGTGTTTACAGTTCTCCAGCTCCTCCCAAAGCCTTCATCCTTTTACCTCCCACTCTCATCCCCAGGACTTGGAGCAGCATCTCAAACACCTCCACCCACAACATCCCTGGGTCCCAGCAGGTTCAGGTCCCTGAGCCACCCTGACACCAGCATAATGCCCTTTCACCTGGGCAGTTCTGGGTACCAAGATCACAAGTCTAATTCCCCAGATTTACCAACTTACTTTTCTACCAGCACTGTAAAAGGACTTCTTTCCTAATACCCTCACTAAATGTTTTAATCTTTGCTAGTCTGGGTGAAAATAATCTCTAGTTTGCACTTTTAAAATCAGTGTTGACAGGGTTTTGTATATTCTTTTTACCAGCCATTCCTGTTGCTCTGTACCAAACAATCCCCTGTGGGGCATGTGCACAGTGATGATGCCCCTGCTCCTACTGCATCATTATCGTTAGCAGATGGTACCACAGCCCCACTCCCTGGGGGAGCAGTGGCTCCAAGGAGGCCTGTCTTCAGAGAACTAAGCTTATTTATTTGCTAGGCAGGTTAGTGGGGGTACTTGGGGGAGGGCATGTAGGAGGTGTCATCGTTTCTCTTTCAGCCTTTGGCTGATACTCTTTGTAGAAAGATTAAAGCTGGCTAATCTAGAACTTGGACTTCATCTGGTCCAGAAAGTGAAATTCTTACCAAAACCCATTCACAAGTACTTAGATTGGTTATAAACCCAGGTCATCTGGTTCTGGCATCTAAAGCCAGATATAGGGAGGGAGACCTTGACGGGCTGGTTCATCGTTCTTGTGCTAGTTAGGAAGAAGAAAGGTTGGGGGTAGTTGTCCTCTGGCAGTCTTTCTGGCAGCTGCTTTTGTCTAACACCAATGAAATTTTTGTCCTGTTTCAGGACTAGTGGCTTGCAAAATAAGCTTCTGGGAGAATTTGTCATGAACATTCATGGAACTTATTGAAGTCAAAATGCATACCCGGATAGCCCTCAATAAATAGGACCAGAGTGACACACTGAATGAATTCCTGTTCAACAAACATTGTCAGCTACCATTATGAGCCAGGCCCCCTAAGTACCAGGAGTACAGGGTGAATATGACAGAAGCTCTGGCCCTGCAGAGCTTTCTTCCCAGTGAAGAGAAGATGACAGTCAAGAAAACACAAGAATTTCTGAGATGTGTGCTGAGGGAATAAAACAGGGAGGAACAGGGTTGAGGTTGAGGAACAGGGAAAGGTATATACCTGTAGATGTGGTGGTCAGGAGAGGCTTCCAAGAAAGAGGTGACCTGAGAACTGCAACAGGATGAGGGGTGGAGCAGCCACTTGGCCAACTAGGAGAAGAGTGTTACACACAGGGTATGTGGTACAGAGGGGACCCTTGGGGCTGAGTAAGTGGGGCTGAGGTCAGAAGAGTGGGCAGGGCTGCTGTCATGTTTGTCCTGAATACTGTCGAGAGTCATGGGAGGGTTTTATGTGTGTGGGTTTTAATTTTATGGAGGTATTGCTTATATAAAGTAAAATGTACAGATCTTAAGAGTAAAGTTTGGGGTTGGAGCAGTATCTCAGTGGTTAGGGTGCTTGTCTGGCACACACAAGGACCCAGGTTCAGACCGCAGCAGCACATACGCAATTAAGTGAGAAACAAAGGCCAGATGAAAAAAATATATGAACTGATCTCTTTTTCACTCTCCCTCTGTCTTTAAAAATAATAATAATAATAAATTTTGGCAAATTTGTGAATCATGGGAGTTTTAAGTGAAGAAGCAAGATGATTTTATTTATATTTTAAGACGACCCAGCTGATAGCTGTGTGGAAGACAGATGGATGGATAGATGAACAGTATTCCCATCTTAATTGATAAAAACCAGTGTGGCCCTGAACAGGGCATTTTGTGGAAATGAGAGATTAAAGGTGGCATTTGACACTGTTTTTGTCCCTGCCCCAGGAAAAGGCCAGGTGGTGAGACAGGAGGAACGAGTTTGATTCCAGAGAGCTGTACCAGTTGACTTTGGCTCAGCACTGCAGATCCTGCAGTCCCCTGTAGGTGTTTCCACTCAGACAAGGTGCCTTTGACTGTAGCAGGCAAGTACAGCCTGGGTTCTCTGCTCTCACTGGACCCAGCCAACTCTGCCTTCTCTCCGCTGAGGGTTGTTAAAAAGGTCCTTCTTCAAAGATAGCTTCTCTGTCACTCTTTCTGGTACCTGAAATTCCACCATTCAAATATCTTGTGTTTGAGCATATAAACTATCATGAGTTACTACCCTATATAGTGGAAGATGGTAGTTGATTGAATTGCTTCCCAGCAGAACAGGGGGAGGGAGCAGGGTATGTGGTAGGTAGGTCTGGAAGGTTGCTTAGAGTTTGGGGGACCACCATTCAACCCACTATAGTTACCAATGAGATTTTAGGGGGAAAACTCACCTATGTGCTGCTTATAATAGATCTACCTTAAATATAAAGTTGGAAAAAAGAGGGAATTAAAAAAAAAACCATACAAACACAACTAAAAGTATATACTCTGGATTTTGTATATTCTCCATTATATTCATGTTTTCTGAAAGATATATTTTAATTAAAAATGGATAGATTGGAGAAGATGAGTGAATTAGGATTCTCTAGAGGAATAGAACCAATAGTGTGTGTTTGTGTGTATAACTGTAAAAGGGGATTTAGTAGATCGACTTACCAATCAGAGGCTGGATGGCCCCACATTGACTGTCTGTATGCTGGAGAGCAGGAGAAACCAGTAGCTGCTCAATCCAAAAATCTGGAGTCTAAAGACAGGAGGGACCAAGAATGAGCCCAGTGCCAGGCTGTGGGCCCAGAAGCTCTAGGGAGAGTTGTTGATGTGAGTCGATGTTGAAGGACAGCAGCAGTAGAGGTGCCTGCTCAAGAAGTATGGAGCTTGAGGCTGGAGCGGTGGCTTGTCAGTTACAGCACTTGCCTGGCATGCGTGAGTATGCGGGTTTGAACCCCAGCACCACGTACAAAATGAAGTGTCCAAGGAACAAAAGTCACACACACAAAAAAAAAACTAAATAAAAATTGATTCTCTCTTTCTCTCTCACTGTCCCTCTCTTTAAAAAGAAGTATGGAGCTTGTGTGCGCTGGCAGTCTTTCTCTTTCTGCTTTTATTCCAACCAGGCTCCCAGTAAGGTCTCCCCACTTAGTTTGCAGTCCCACCTGACAGTTGTCTCTGGAAACAACCTCACAGACACATCCTGAAGTGTGCCTTACTGCATTCCTAGTTGTCTCTCAATACAGTCAAGTTGACAATTAAGATTAACTATCACAGGTCCACTGCTTGTTAATTTCAAACCCAACCACATCTCCTTAAATCGTACTTAATCTCCAGATAAACACAATAACAAGGTCATAATTCCACCTAAGGTAGTGTAATTATCCTGCATACTACCAAAATGTACTAAATCCTTCCCCAGAATAGGAAGCCAAGTTTTTGCTTTTATTTTGAGAAATGCTTACTTGTTTCCTAAATATTATAATATAGACTTAACAACACTGAAGTACTGATGTTAGGTCAATAAATGTTCTGTTACATAATAAGGAATAAGAAGAAAGAAAGCCAATATATCTACTTAATATCTATTTATATATGCACGAACATACTCTTTTTTTTTTTAAGACAGAAGGACAAGTGAGAAAGAATCAGTTTTATTTAGTTTTTCATGTGGCTTTCCTTGCTCTGACACTTCATTGTGGGTATATGGTGCTGGAGTTTGAACCCGCGTACTTGCGCATGCCAAGTAACCACTGAGCCACCACTCCAGCCCACACAAACATATTCTTAACATAGGAAAGACATATTCATTACAGTCCTGCAGTAATAAGTCATAATGTAATATATAATATAATAAGTCATGTTGCTGTCCTTAGTATTTATATTGCTGCCTGCTGTGGTCCACTGTATTCCCTCTGCCTTCAGCATGTTCTTCAGCAGGTCTTGACTCTTCCCCTGGATGAGTGACCCACACCTTCATTCCTGAAGGGTCTGAGCCATTTGTCATCCTGCTTGGATTGGGTTGCTGTAGTTTCCCATTGACCTTAATAACAGACGTGGTAGACACCCTAACAGACCTGCTGCACTCCAGGTGTCTTTTCCTAACCTCCACTGTAGAATAATAGTCCAGCTTCCCCTGGATAGTCTGGATCAGTCACCTTCACCAGCTCTGTAGCTCCCTTCTTAGCCTGTGGAGCCCAGAGTAGCCTGGAGGAAGTCTTAACTTCCAGTTCAGTGGAATCATTGTGCCTCCTGGTGGAAGCATCCTCTCTCTCGAGCTAAAAGAAGAGAGGCCAGGGGAATGTGATGGGGAATGCAATCGCTAGGACCCAGACTCCTTAGTTTGATGGTAGAAATGGAGAGATGGGTATGTCCAGAAGACTTTCAGTTGTAGCATCAGCAGAGGAAACTGACAACTAAGTGGGAGAGAGGAGAGTTAAGAGCTTCAGAGGCAGAACACTGACCATCCTATGAAGAAATAATCAAGCTGGGCAAGACTGGGTCAGAGAGAGTGTCACTGGGAGGCCCAAGGGGGAGGGGGAGAGGCTGGCACACCCTCAGCACATAAGCCCTGCGGAGAATCAGGAGTCAGCCCTAGGACCCTGCTATCATTTGGCCCTTAGTTGCCTGGAGGGAGAGAGGAAGGAACAGGTTGAAGTGGGGAAGTCAGATTGCAACTGGCAGACCCCAAGGTCATATGCTTCTGAGACCAGGACAGGGAGGGCTCAGCCCAGGACTGGGGAAAACAGATGCAGATAGGAGAGGAAAAACAGATCTGGGGAAGGGAATGGCAGAATGAGGTTTGCATTCCTAAGCAAACTGGCCCTTGAGTCTGTCTTCTCTCATTTAATCCTGATGATAACCTGGCAGGTCATAACAGTATCCCTCTCCTTTTGTGTGTATGTATTAATTTGCATAGCAAATTAGAAGCAAAGTCTGAATTTAAAACCATTTGCTCTGAAGCCCAGGATGTTTTTTTCTTTTTTTAAACACTGCACAAGTATTATGTTAACAATCTGTATAAGACAGTTCTGTGACTCTGCCCCACTGAGAGAGGAAGGGTCTTTCAGGACAGTTACAGAAATGAAAATAAACACAATGGTAAACCCGATTTACAAACTTGACTAAATTGTGATTTTGCTCCTTTCTTAGTTATTAAGATCATGGAGAGTGAAGGGGGCTTTTCCTAATCCACCGCCCTGTGGCCCCTCAGTAGTTCTGCACCACTCAGCAGAATATGCCTTCTGGCTCCTTCCTGTTCCCCTTCCTGTTGTCTCTTCTTAGCCAAAGCAGCCACAGACTTGAAAGTCTTTGCTTCATAGGCAATGATGCCTTCAAACTTCCCTGTTGAGCTCCAGCTGGCACTCAGTTGACAATGAACACAGAGGACTTCAGGTCATGTTCCTGGAAGCAGCTGTAATTCAATTAATCCAGAGGGTCCTCAGGCTCTGCTTCTTCAGCCTCAAGCCTGGGTGCATTTCACAAAGGCTCTGATCACTGCGCTGCCACAGTTCCTCTTCCTCTAAAAGTGCCACCTGTGCTTCAGCACCTCCTGGACCTGGTAGTAGCAGTAAGTGGAGCCAGAGTTACTCAGTGAGGAAGACCCAATGCACCACCACCACCACCCCCATATTCAAACAAAATCCACCATACAGTGGTCCAAGCATGCATTTCTGCCACTGGAGTCTTCCCCACTGTTCCCTTCCCTCAAGTCCCAGTGCCACTCTGTGAGCTCAGTGTTTAAGAAACAGCCAGAACCTGACCTCTTCTCCCCAACCTTGCTGGGGCTGCCAGGTCAAGCTGCCTTCCTTTGGCCTTGATTCACTGCCTTGGTGCTTATGGCTCACCCTGCTCCCATGTCGCCCCCTTCAGGCTGTTCTTAGCACAGCAGCCCAGTGAGCCTACTGTGGGCTCCACTCACTGTCCACAGAGGTACAGGCCTAGTCCTGGAGGAGGCCCTTGACCCACTACACTTTTCTCAGGTCTTAGCTCATTTCCTGGACCCTTTTACCTAAGTTCAAGCCCTTCTTCCCAGCCCCCTCTCTTCTTTCTTGCTGCGGAATTCACCTCCACCCTAGCTGATGTGCTTCATACTTCACTGCCTCCACTCCCCAGAGTCCACAGAAGGCAAGGGTTTCCCCTCCATGACATACAACAGGATGGCTGAACAAATTCTCCTGTTTTGTTTGTTTTCCCCTTTTTCTAAATTAGATCTGAACAGCTCTTTTAATTATTTTTCCTTTAATTAAGGAAAAATTTTTGAAAGTTCTTGCCTGGAATATTCCAGGAAAAAGAGATGGGTGAGGAAGAAGGAAGGAGTCACATTTCTGTTCTCTAGAACCTGAATCCATTCTAAATTCCACCAGTTGTGCTTCTGTATGCATCTGCCCCCAGGGCACTGGCTTGCATGCACACATACCTTTCTTCTGTTTCTTGTCACAAAGCCTACCTGTAAGACCCACTGGTTCTCCTGCCAGTCCTATATTACTGCATTAGCACAAGCATCAGAGACAAATTCATCTTTTTAAAGTTTGAAATAAAAACAATATGCATATATGAAACATGTTTAACCATTCAGAATGATATGAAAAGTCTGCTTGCAGGCTGGTAGTATAGCCCAATGGGAAAGGACTTGACTAACATACACAAGGCCCTGGCTTATGTCCCTAGCACTGCAAAGAAATTTTTAAAAAAGA
Organism: Aplodontia rufa; assembly: GCA_004027875.1. Taxonomy (NCBI): domain Eukaryota; kingdom Metazoa; phylum Chordata; class Mammalia; order Rodentia; family Aplodontiidae; genus Aplodontia; species Aplodontia rufa. The sequence continues at coordinate 53,771 of PVKS010001423.1, read as the reverse complement.
AGGAAAGAAAGTCTACTTCCCTGATTCATAATTCCTTATTTCAAAGCAGTAGCTCGGCAGTTACAGCGCTTGCCTGGCATGAGCGAGTACATGGGTTCAAACCCCAGCACCCACGTACACAACTAAGTGTCAGAGCAACACATGCCATGTAAAAAACTCAATAAAAATTGATATTCTCTCTCTCTCTCTCTCACTGTCCTTCTCTCTTTAAAAAAAAAAAAGTTAGCTCCTGTTAATCATCTCTTGTATATCCTTGTAGGGAAAAATATGTATCATTCCAGCATAAATAAATATCCATTAAAAGTGAACTTGTGCTGGGTTTGGTGGTGCACACCTGTAATCCCAGTGACTCTTGAGGCTAAAGCAGAAGAACCACAAATTTGAGGCCAGCCTCAGCAACTTAGCGAGATCACGTGAAGCTCAGTGGTAGCTGGATTAAATCCCCAGTACCATACATGATGGACTTAAACAAAATCATGGTAGAATTTTATTTTACAATTTGGAAATCTTCCATAGCAATTCATGTAGATGTACCTTTTTTAAAAAAATATGTATATGTCATGATGTATACTTAACCCCATATTGACATTTATTGGTCTTGGTTTCTTTCCAGATTCCTGTTCTGAGTATTGCAGTAGCTTCCCTAGCCATACTGGAACATCTCCAGTCATACTTGGAGAATGGTAACTTGCAGTGCCTTGCAGGTTAAAGGCTCTGAATTTTTGATAGGTATTATCAATTTGACCTTTGAATGGTGGTACTAATTTGTTCTTCTGGAGTATCTTTTCTCTCCCAGCTTTTTATTTGGAAAGATATTAAACCTACATAAAAAACTAGATACTGTGTAATAAATACCCAAGTATCCTATGCCTGGTCCACCATTACTGTATCACCAGATGAATTTTTTTGCTCAGGCTGCCATAACAAAATGTCAAGACTGGGTGGCTTAAATAGTAGACACTTATTTTCCGGAGCCTAGAAGATGAAGGTGGTAATTAGCAGGTTTGCTTTCTTTTGAGATCTCTCCATGACCAATGGCCACCTTCTTCTTTTTTTTAGTAAGAGGGAGAAAGAAACAATTTTATTTATTTTTCATCTGGTTTTAGTTTTTCCAACACTTAGTTGTGTAGGTGGTGCTGGGGTTCAAACACGAGTCCTTGCATGTGCCAGGCAAGCACATACCACTGAGCCACTGCTCCAGCCCCAATGGCCACCTTCTTATTGTGTCCTTACACTGCCGTTCCTTGGTATAACCAATACATCTGTGTCCTAATCTCCTATTGTAAGGACAATTGTTATTGGGTTAGAGCCCACCCACATGACCTCATTTAACCTTAATTACCTCTTTGGAGACCTCATCTCCAAATAGTTACACTCTAAAGTACTAGAGGTTGTACTGCAAGAACAAACAGTCCAACCCACAAGACCACGTTTGTTTAGCTTTCTGTTGGCATACATATTGTATCCTGTTGCTGTAGTATATTATAAAAATAGATTTATGTTTATTGCTTTTAATTATCATGTATTATAATATACTTAATGTGTAAATTATGTCTAATGTGCAGTTTCCCCCCTAAACCACAGTTGCAGCCATTCTGATACTTGAATGTGTATTTCATGGGAATGAGAACATTTTCCTTGGGATGTGTGTGATGACCTTTATTTATGTTGATGTGGGTAAGGCAGACCAGTGAGCGTGAAGTGGTTCTGGCCCCAGCTGGTGGCTTTCCCTCCAGACCATTGCGTTTTGAGCCCCTAGGCCTCAGTGAGATTAAGCACACTTCTGAGAAGAAGCCTCCTTCTGTTTTGTTTGTTTTGTTTTTTGCAGACCTAAGAATTGAACTCAAGGCCTTGTGCATGCCAGGCAAGTGCACTACCACTGAGCTACACTCCAGCCTTTTTTTAAGTTTTTTTCTAAGACAGGGTCTCAGGTGACCGGGCTAGCCTCCATGTTGTGATCCTCCTGCATCAGCCTCCTGAGTAGCTGGAACTACTCCTACTTCTGAGAGTCATTCAGGCCAGTAGAATAAATTGGCCCCGACTCCAGATTCTTTGGTGTTGAGGTTTGAATCTGTGATGTGTCAAGGAGATGACAGACCTTGCAGTTCCACTTGCTTTTTTGGTCTCTCTGTCAACATTCTCTGAACACCAGACTTGTTATTTTAATTCTCTGTACAGGCAGTTCTTGCTTTGCCGAATGTGGATTGCCTGTATTTATTCAGAATGTAGGGTTTATTGATTTGCAGGCTGTTTATCACCCTTCTTCTCCCATGGCTTCCTTGGCAGCTCGGGACTGCACCAGAAGTGGATTCCCGCCTGTTACCAGTTGTAACAAGACCTTTTCTGTGGGCTTATACCAGTGTCTGTTATTTTCTCAGTACTTTTGTGTGGGAAAACTTCACACAGGCAGCACTTTCAGTGTTTGTTTTGGTAGATAGAATCAGTGTGGAAATACATGCCGAGAGCTTCAGTGGGGGATGTGTGGCCTTGAAACTACTTCCTCTGGTTCAGATGGTTGTTCGAAGACAACCCAGGGCACAGGTGCAGTTCTCCTGAACCCTTTGCCAGCTCAGGTTGAGCAGGTTGGTGCTGAACAAGCACTCTACTTTGCTGACTCCTCTGGAGCTAGAGTACCTCTGCCCAGTGCTGTGACCACAGCCAGCCTCTTTCCTCCACCCCCAGAAACCCATCATCTGCAGTTAGGAAGCAACTTTTCTAAAACGCAATTCCAGCACACCTTTGGGTCTGCTTAGAACTCTTTTGGGGCTCTTCCTTTCCTGCAGGTTTTATTCCAGGCTTGTTGGCCTCTTCCTCCTTGCACTCCTGCTCAGTTTGTCACCCTCTGTTTGCTATTTCCCTGACAGGTTCCCTCATTTTCTGCTGTATTGAAGGCAAGTTTAAGTATGCCAAACCTACTCTGCCATGCTCTTCCCTGTACCTATGAGCTTGTGGTGTTGCCTGTCCAGAATACACCTTCTCTGCCTCCCTGGTGGCAAGCATTTACACAGCCTGAGTCTGGCTCAACTGTCTCCATCAGTGCAGCCTGTCCCAATGCCTGCTTCTGGTAGGCAGGCAGGGTTGGTTTTCCTGTGGCCTTGGACTCACCTCTGCTTAGCACCTCCCATACTGTATGGATAGGTATCTATCTTCCTGCTTGATGGTCAGCTGACTTTACATTTGTTTCCTCAGTGCCTGGTTTGGCGTAAGCACTCAGTAAACCTCTGGGTGGGCTTGTCCTCAAAGAGGGCATGTCCTGAAGTTAGAAGCACTTACATTCTACTTCATTGTTTGCAGTAATTGTCTGAGTGAGCCTTGTCACAAGGAAGCAAATACAGTTTTGCACGCACTGTGAGAAGTCTTCTTCCAGTTCTGAAGGGTCCTGTGCTGGTCCTCAGCAATTCAGGGCCTCTGCGACTTCCACTGGCTTGTTTGTATTGTCACATGTTAAAAGAGAAAGTGCTTAACTTAGTGAACAGTGAGCACACTAATCACCCAACCTGTCTGTGCATTTTGCTTTGTGTCGTTGCTTTGGAAAATTACTAATGTCTTTCTTTTTTTCCAGTCAAACGCTTCAGAGAACCAAAGCATGAAAGACGTCCATGGAGGATATGGTATGTATTGAGATACTAACATTCCTAGAATGCTTTCTGCTGTGTTGGATTTGGGTTGGGGCTGGTAGGGGATGGAGTATGAGAAATTACACTTAATGGAGTGTCTGGAATTCCTCGGTTGAGTTGATCATTAGGAACACTGTATGATGTTAAAGCACTCCTCTATTTTTCTGCAGGACTTTTGATCCCTACCTTTATTTTATGGTCACACTGCTTCCAGTTTTGGGAGATTAAAAATAATACATACATCAATCTCCTCCATAGGCTTCTTCATCAGCCTACCTATTGTTCGATTATATTTAAAGTCATGAATTCTGTAGTCTTTATGTGTAAGCAAAAATAATTTTAATTTGGAGATTAGACATATCATGGAAATGCTCCTCTCTTCAAAAACTAGTCTTCCTGAGTCCTAGAATAAAGGAAAACAATTTCTCTACTCACAGTACTTCTAAAGCCCATGTGTGGGGTTTTTTCCTCCCAACACCAACCAATTCTCCAGCTATCCAAATGTCAGCTGGGTGTCCTATAACTTAATTCAGCTCTGACAGTACCTGGAGTTAGCACAGACCTCATTGGTTGAGGACTTAGTCCCACATGACTGTCATACAGTGCTTAATTTGGCTACAAAAATTGGGAGCTCCCACAACTGCCTGTCAGCTTCAGTAATTCGCTAGAGCAGCTCACAAAACTCAGGGAAACATTGTTTGCATTTACTGATTTATTATAAAGGATACAGATGAATGGCTTGTTGAAGAGGTACATCGGGTAAGGTCTGGAAGGCTCCCAAGCACAGGAGCTTCTATATGTGTGGATTTCTGAATATGGATTTGTGCATTAGCCCCAAAGCTCTCCAGACCCCATCATTTAAGGGTTTGTACACAGGCTTCATCACATAAGCATGATTAATTATTAACTCAGTCTCCAGCCCCTCTCCTCTCCCTGGAGGTTGGGGGTTGGGGCTCAAAGTTCCAAGCTTCTAATCATGATTTGGTCTTTCTCATGGCCTTCTCCATCCTGAAGCCATCCAGGAGCCACAAGAAGTCACCTCCTTAGAACAAACGGTGTTCCTGTCACCCGGGAAATTCCAAAGGATTAGGAACTCTTGACAGGAACCAAATATTAGGGTAAAAGATGCTTTTGGCATCTCTGTCACTCGGGGTTTAGAGGCTCTCTGTCAGGAACCAGGGTCAGAGACCAGGCATGCACTCCTTGTGTGTGTGTCAAGGAGACATTTATTTTGCATGCACTGGCCCCACAATGGCAATATTTTATTTACAATATGTTAGTAAAGCTTCAGAAATAGATTCGAGGGACAAAATATCAAAGTAATATATCACCTGGAAGGACACAGCCAGTTCCTCAGGCAACACAGTGTCCACAGGAAACTGTCTTGGTGGGCTGTCTTAGACTTGCTCCTGCCCTTGCAAAACACCCACTTTCTCTTCAGTGGAAGCCATGATGTGTCACTGCAATAAAGGCTCTTTATAAAATTGTAAGCGTGTGCTTGCTTGTTCTTATGGACATTACTGCTGAATGTTCATAGTTCTTATTTTTATCCCTCTAACATCAGTTCTGTCAAATCTGGGTATTTAATTTCTGGCTGGGTAACTCCTACTGCAGGGCTGGAGAGGAACCTGGTGAAGGCCTAGATGCAGGGCTCTTTGTCCTGCCCGTGTTGGCCTTTTCTGACTTCTCCCTGCCACTGAGCTCTGGAATGGTTTTCCAGCCTTGATCCTAGGGTTGGTCTGGATTATCTCTGTGGTCTGTTCACTTTCTCCAAATAGGATATTACCCTCCTGTCAGACTGGTAATACGTGTTGCTTCCATCTTGTACAGGTTTTTAGATACTTCCAAACAAGCCATAGGGATGCTGTTCATTCACTTTGCAAATGTGTACCTGGCAGATCTCACTGAAGAGGACCCTTGCTCACTGTAAGTGGCTCGTATTTGAGTGCAAGCATTGTCAGCTGTCCATTGAAAATGTGGGCTGGTGTTGCTTTCTGCTACCAGTCCTGATCCTTCAGCATGGTGACGGGTCCCCCACTTCTCTGTTTCTCTGAGGCCTTGTCCTGTGCATGCCACCCATGAGCTCACATACCCAACCATCCATTGTCCATTAGGGCTTTGACAGCTGCCTGGTACATGTTCCTCTTTTGGCTTTCTAGTGCCCTTATGTCATCCTGCTTCCCAGCAGCCACTGGCAGGGTAGAATAATGCCCTGCAGGAATGTCTCTGTGCTAGAACAGACACACTGAGGCTTCTCTGTGGTCTTAGACTACTGTGGACTATCACTTACTTCTTCGACCTAATGAGCATGGGTTATTCTGCTTTGTCCTTGTACACAGCCTCTAGAAATATCTGTCTAAAACCTTAATGGAAACCTGAAACACTTTGTTCCTTGCTGGTAGCACCTGAATGGTTCTCTGAGCAGGTGGGGTGGTAAAAGAGGTTCACCTAGCCCCCCCAACCTCATCTCCTACCTTCTTTACTCCACAGTGAACAGCCCTGCCATGTAGATACTTTGATTATCCCCACTTTCCAGTTGGGGAACTAAGACACAGAGAGATAATGATGTTTAAGTCAAGCAACTCAGGAGTGATGGAGCTGGACTCAAATCTGTTCTGATTACTCCAGGGCCCACATCATGCCCTGCCCATCTCCCCTGTATTGAGTGTGGAATGTAGAACTTGATCTTCCTTCCCATGGCCAGCACACAGTAGACTCAAGAAGCATTTGGCGAGTGAATGAATGACCAAAAGTCATGTATGTGTATCAGTTGTCCATGTTGTTTTCAGACTGGGTCTCAGATGTAAGGACTCAGGTGTGAGAAGCAATTAGATGTAAGTGTCTGAGAGCTGTGGGGCCTCCAGGACACCAGGGGAAAAATTGCCTTGGCAGCTGGTGCTGTTCTTTGTGTCTCTGGTCTGAGAGTGACCCCTTGTGACTTTAAAGAGGAAGGGCAGGCCAGAGGAAAGAAAACATGCCCCCTCCCACTCTAGGCTTGTTTTCTGGCCACTGGGGACTGAACATGGTGTGCTCTCTCAGAGATCAGAGTGCTATGCACATCTTGGAAGTGCAGACTGGGGATGGGGTGAAGGACCGGGAATCCTCATCAAGCGTCTTAAGCTGCAGCTGCCACAGATGCAGCAGTTAGGTCTCCCAGTGTACTGGAGTCCATCTGCAGGATGTCAGAGCCCTGTGATATGAGCGCATCAGTACCACCCCAGGAGTCTTGTCTCCTACTTTGTCTGCCACAGAGAGCCAGGTCCTGCAGCCATCAGGGCTCAGCCATATCACAGTTCAGAGTCCTCATGGGAAGGCAGCTGGTAAGGGACCTTGCCTTGTGGTGTTGGAAAGGTTTTGTGTCAGCCTGGTGGAACTAGGCCTTAGAAGAACATGTGGGCACTATGGGCATGCTTTCTCTGCCCCCTCCTTCCTCTAATCCTCTAGCCTTTTCCCAGGGGAGTAAAACTTGCTTTAAAGCATAAAAATACTGCTGCACATAACTGTAGAAGGGGATTAGCAAAGGTCATGTTGCCCTGCCCTCTTTGTCTAAGAAATCCTGAGACCATTTTCCAGAACTGCCCTGGGCAACGAGCTATTTCAGGACCTCATGTGGGTTGGAGGTCAGGGAGTGAATAAAATCATCTGATTTATATTTATTTTTATTTTTTTATTTTATTTTACTTAATTTTTGGCCAGTAGTTTTATTCTCCTGTTAATTTCCTTGACCACTTCAGGTACTCTGTCTCCCGCTGAATCTTAGCCTGACAGGAACACTTTTTAAGTGTGTTATCCCTCTCCCACGCCTCCCTCAAGCTATTGCCTATTAGCACCTACTCAGGCATCTGGAAGTGAGAGCCACAACCTTTGCAGCCTCTTACATGGGCACATTCAAGACCACCAGGCCCTCTAAGAACATTCTAGAAAAAACACCAGGTCAGTCAGCTTCTTCTCAGGCTGTACCTCCGTCAGCTTGGACCTCTGACTCTGGTGAGCCCTAACCCAGGACCTCTCAGTGGCTTTTCTTCCTCATCATGCTTGTGTGTCTCTCCTCATAGGTACCTCATCAACTTCCTCCTGGATGCCACTGTGGGCATGCTACTCATCTACGTGGGAGTGCGCGCAGTCAGCGTCTTGGTGGAGTGGCAGCAGTGGGAATCCCTGCGTTTTGGCGAATATGGTAACGTGCTGTGAACGCTGGCTGGGTGAGGGGAGGGAGGATACTTGTCCTGTGAAGCCCACCAGGCAGTGGATCCAGAGAAGTTTTGGGAATGCCTAGCCATCCCCTTTGTGTGGTGGAAGGCTCATTCTGGGGTATGTGTGGGTGCCCCCTTCATTGCCAAGGCTCTTGCCTTGGTGCTAGGCAAGGTAGCAGGAGCCAGGAGATACTCTAGATTCAGGAGACCCCTGGTCTCTCCTGCAGGACCATCAGGCCACCTCATTCCAACTCATTTCCAGGTAGCTCCCCCAACCATGTTGGCGAGATGGGGGCAGCTCTCATTGTGGGAGGTGGAAGCCCTGCCCCTCTTTCTGCTGTACATCCGTGCTTGTCTGGTCACCAGGCCATGCCACTTGTACGGTGGAACTCACACAGATAGGCCTGGAACGTCCATCCCCATGACTGAGTTACCTTGCTTTCTCCCAACTGCTTTGCCCCTACCTACATCTGGATGTACCGGTTCTGAGGGTCAATAGGCCATCTTCACCCAGAGACAGGCTTAAAACAGGTAACTGCAGACCCATCTTGTCAGCCCCTATTGAATACAGGCTGGTAGCAAGCTGCATTCACGCTGGCTCTGAGCAGAACAACTGGATGTGGCAATGGGGCAGCTGGTGAGGTGCCGTGTTGGGCCCTCACTGCCCTCTGGGGTGTCAGGACAGGGTTAAGGGGGAGTACCAGCTCTTTGCCACTGTCCCAGCTGGCCTTGCTTCTGAAGGCAGGAGCTTCTCTCCCCAGTTGGAACAGTAGCATTGAAGCCTTTGCCTTGAGAGGGCACACAGGACAGGACAGGCACGAGGGAGGAAGCAGGTGGGATTCTGTGCTGGTCACACCTCCCAAAGAGCTCTGGCCCTGGGTCCAGGGGCCACTTACTTCTCCATGACAGTAGGTCTCTAAGGGATTGAGAATTTAAAAGGCCCAGCTGATTCGTGGAGCTGGCTGTGAATGCCTCGGGTATTTCTAGAAATCTTAAGTAATTGTTTGTCCCCATGGAGGGAAGCTGAGCTCAGGGGAGGGCTTTTCTTAGCCCTGTCACTTGATGCCTGATTAGTCACTGTCTTAAGATAGTGTCCAGCATACAGCATGTGCCTCCTGGGGCTCCAGGGAAGGGTTCTGAGAGTCCCCAAGCCATCAGTTCCTCAGCTTGCAGGACAGAAATGGACAGTGCAGGTGGACTAATGTGGCATTATCCTCGTTTATAGATTAGGCACCTGGAGTAGTCAGGTGACACACGAACCCTCCCTGCTAGTACGTGGTTGGGGGCCTCATGCCCTCTGCCTCAGGATACACAAAATCTGGCCACCTCCGCAATCAGTGCTCATAACTACCTCCTTTCTGTTGAGATCCCTTCCAAAAGGCTTCTTGACTCAAGGCTAGCTGACCAGAGCTCAGGTGGATGCCTACCATCTGCTGTGAGCCACTCAGTGACCTGGGAGTGGAGACCAGGTCTAACACAGCAGGCATTAGGAGGCCCTGTTCCCTAACAGGTTTTGCGTGCATCCCCAAGCGTCAAAGGAAAAGGAGGACAGTGGCTGTGTCTACACCTCCTCATGCCACTTGACCTCCCTGGCCTCTTGCCTTGCCTCAGCCACTGCCTTTGGGAGCCAGTTTTCAGGCCAAGTGTCTCCAAAGAAAGCTGCCCTTTATCAAGGACCTTCGAAGGCCTCCCTCCCCACACTGTTGTTATCTGTTTTTTCCTGTTTGTCAATTTCTGTTGCTGCTGTAACCGTTAATGTAGATTTAGTAATTTAAAGGAACATAAATTGATTACCTTCTAGTTCTTTCCTTCAGAAATCCAACGTGATTGTCTTGAACTAAAATCAGTGTGTCCATAGGGCTGGATACTTCCAGAGGTGGTAAGGGAGATTGTTCTGCTGCCCTTTCTAGCCTCCAGAGGCTGTCTGCATTCCATGGCTTGTGGCTTTCCTCCTGTCTCCAAGGTCAGGTTTGTCTCACATCACACCGCTGACCTTGCTCTGTGATTATATTGGGCACACCTAGACACTATGGATATTCTCCCTATATTTAAATTTTAAAAAATCTTTTTGTTTGTTTTTGTGATATTGGAGATTGAACCCAGATCTTTGCACATGCTAGGCGGGCACTTTATCACTGAGCTACACCCCCTGCCCTCTCCCCATCTTAAAGTCAGCTGATTACTATTCATGCTTTTTTTTCTTTTAATGTTAGAGCTAGAGAGAGAAAGAGAAAAATTCAGTTTTATTTATTTTTTCATGTGGTTTTAGTTTTTCTGACACTTAGATGTATATGTGGTGCTAGGGTTTGAACCCTGGTCCTTGCACATGCCTGGTAAGCACTTTACCTCCGAGCCACTGCTCCAGCCCCTGATTAGCACTTTTTTTTTTTCAGGGCTCTGCCACTGAGCTAAATCCCCAACCCCATGATTAGCATTCTTCATTCCATTGGCATCATCATTTCTCCTTTGCTAAGTAGTGTCACATAATCAGAGGTTCTAGGGACTAGGATGTGGACATTTTTGTGGGACCATTATTTTTCCTATCACATCCTTTGAGGCAGTAGCTCCACGTGGGCTCCACAGCTCTCTCAGGTACATAAAGAAGAAGAGCTAGTTTTCAAGGTAGCTTGCGTAGTTCCTGGAAGAGAAGGTTATTAGAGTTGGGGAATAAGCCACAGTTACTGTGCATGGGGCAAGCAGATTTGGATGATATCTGTTGTCTGCAGTCTGATGACCAGGCTGCCTTTTCCCTGAAAATGAGGTCTGTACTCCATGAGTACTGTGCCTATGGGCTTTGCTGCCTGCCCCTATTCTTTCCAGAAGCCCCTCAGCACAGATGCTTTCCCTCCTTTTTTTTTTTTTTTAAGAGAGAAGAACAGTAAGAGAGAGAGAGTATCAATTTTTATTGAGTTTTTCATGTGGCTTTCGTTGCTGTGACACTTAGTTGTATACGTGGGTGCTGGGGTTTGAACCTGTGTACTCCCGCATGCCGGGCAAGCGCAGTAACTGCCAAGCCATCACTCCAGCCCTGTTTTCCCTCCTTTTGGCCCTGATTCCTACAACTTATCCCAGAGAAAGAATCCACCAAAACCAAGCACCAGTATACCTGAAGTTCTCCAGTGCAGTGAAAACCAGGACACCTTGACCATGTCAATCATGTTTGTCTTTTTAAAGACAGGACTCTGGGGAGTGATTCAGAAACTCAAGGGAAACAGAAATGAGCAAGCTAACATGTACTCATTCAGGCCATGGTCGCACAGGGTCCAGTGCATAGGAGACTATGTGTCAGAGTGGGGTCTTGGGCATTTCTTTCTCTTTTCACTGTGGTTTTGAACTTTCTTATTTTAGCAGTGAAATTGAAACAGAAGGTGGCAGCAGCATAGGTGTGCAGCAGAGACTCAGAAAGGAGGCAGAGTGGAGGAAGAGCGTTTCCTTTTTGTCAGTCATCGCACGCAGCCTAATAGCAAACAGAATGAGCACACCCGAAGCGAGTGGGTGTCCTTTTGATCATACTCAGTGATGCCACTTGTTCTGCAACTCTAAACACACCAGTCACAATTCAGAGGCATTTCTCAGCAGTACTTGGTGTCCATATATCCCAGTCTTACTTAATGGAACAAATATTTTCATGTGCTGTTTTGGGGAACTTTTCTCAATAAGGTCAGGTGGTTTACTGGAAGCATTGCAAAACAACATTAGCAGCCTGGGGAAGAGGCCCGAATGCCTTGCAGGAAAGGTGAAAACAGACAGGAAAGCCGCCCAAGAGGTGGCTGATGCCTTTCTGCAGGCTTTCTGCCACCTTTCTCTGGCGTTTTCCAGAAAAGGGAACAGTGTGGTATTCTGTCCATTACAGCTACATAAAGGCATTCTCTTATGCTTCCACTGTGTACAGTTGGCAGGCCCAGGCAAGGCCAGGAGCCTGTGGCATGGGTGCCTGGACAAGGATCTCCACAGAAACTGACTCAAATAAGAAGCTAGAGATTACTCCTCCCGCCAGCTGGTCTTCTTAAAGCCTGGGCTGGGGCCCTTGCCTCTCCTGAAGTGTTGTTCTCCCTGTTCTGTCCAGCAGTGTTAAGGCAGCTATGACAGAGCTTCCAGGGCAACCTCCTAGTGGCCTCCCCCACACCCCACTGTCCCAGGTCTCCACTTTGGGGGGCCCACGAAGTCCCAGGGGCCCATCCCTGGGGTACACATATCACGATCATTTCCTAGAGGGGCTGGCACTTCCTCTGCCATCATCAGGCCCCTTTTGAAGCATTCTAGAGGTGCTTCAGGGCCTGAGTGTCCCTCGGTGTGGACTTCAGTTCCTCAAGCACAGTGACTAGTGGGGTCAAAGACCAGCACTTGTCTCAGACCCACGCCTCAACCCATCTCCTGTCTCTTCTCTTCCTTGTCTCTAGCCAGGGTGTGTTGGGGTCACCCACATGAGACAGTTGGAATCCGAATTCCTTGCAGGTCAGATTTCTGCTCTCAGGGCTGAGAGAATGGGGATGGCCGGGAGTGGGGCAAGGGGAGGAGGTAAAAAGGTAGGAAAAGGACAATGAGGTAATCCCTGCCTCCGTGATGTCAGTTTGCGTGTGGACAGAGGAAAGGAAAGAAAGACAGCACCAGGCACTGGAAAAATCAACAATGGTCAATAATAGCAGTCTTGCATCACACAGCTTCTGCTGCCAGCGGTCAGAGAGCCAGCCTGTCTGAGCTCCTGCATGAGCACTTGATGCCTGCACCGCCTTTCAATTCTATCCTAGAATCTCTTGAAAGAAGGTCCATTTTGGTATGTCTGTTCAGGAATCCTCTGGTTTTATTCAAAACTTTGCCTTTGTCTATTAGGAATAAGATTTCGAGGGCCTTGGTGGGCTAAGAACCCCTGGAGCCCAGGTCCAGGTGGGCTGGGGATGTGAGGGCCCAGGAGGAGCTGCGGGGAGCTGACTGGGGGCTGCCCCTCAGGTGCTGGGCCATGACTGAGCACCCACCTGTCCCTGCAGGAGACCCTCTGCAATGTGGGGCCTGGGTCGGGCAGTGCGCCCTTTACATCGTGATCATGATCTTTGAAAAGTCCGTCGTCTTCATCGTCCTCCTCATACTTCAGTGGAAAAAGGTTTGCCTCCCACCCCGCCCCTGCAGTCCTTGCTCAGTATGTCTTTCCCTGGCGGCTACAGCACTGTCGGAAGACCATGTTTCTGTTTTGACTCTATGAGTGCATGCAGATTTGGTCTGACATGGCAGATCTTTATAAGATCATTAAGTTGTCATCTTTTGTTTGGCATCTGTCTTCTCCATTGACACAGTGTCTGCTCTGGATTAAGCCTGGGGATATCTGAACCTAATGAAAATAGTCCCTGGCCATGGGCTGCTTACCATCTGATTAGTCTTCAGACCATGAGCTCTAAGTGTCTCTGTTTCCAAATGTCCTCCTCACACACCTGTCTTGGCCAGCGGTTTAACTGAGCCATTTGCTACCACAGGCAGCTTTCATGATCCGTGACCCTCATCCTGCCAGCACCCTGGAAGGCCACAGGTTCCCCTGGCTCTGGCCTTTAGTCCCCTGATCTCTATGCTGCATGGATAAGCTTGTCCCTACACAAAGCCGCCTGAGCTTCCAGAACAAGGTAGCTCAGCTCTTGGCCTCCCTTTGGTTTTTATCTGTAGCTGTGTCTTATTTTTAGGAAATAAGCCGGGGGGTTTCAGAGCTGTGGTCCTGCCAGAGGTGGTTAGAGTGCAGTTTCTGCCGGAATGGGATCTGGCACCTTGTTGCTCATGTCTCTGAAGAGCACCTGCTGCATTACTCCCTCCAGCTTCCCAAAGCCTGCACTCCCCACTGGGGACTGGGCACATTCTCCACTTGGTGACTCTGGCTCAGTGGTTGTGAGCCCACTAAACTTTGCAATTCACATCCAGGGGAGAGCTATGAAAGCATTAACTGCTCAACATGGGGCCCTTGTTAGCAGTCAGCTCTGGGGGCCTTTGTAGCCATTGCTCTGGGAGAGTGCTTAAACCAAGCCTCCGCTCAGGGCTTCCTGTGGCCCCCCACCTCACTGCGTCTGCTTCTCTTCACAGGTGGCCCTACTGAATCCCATTGAAAACCCAGACCTGAAACTGGCCATCGTCATGCTGATCGTCCCCTTCTTTGTCAATGTCAGTGCCATGTTGCATGTTTACTCTGGTTTGTGCCCTGCCTTCCAGGGTTCCTGTTCAGAGTCCTGAGTCTGGCAGAAAACTCGCCTCACAGCCCTCAGATCTTTCTTTCTGTGTAACCAGTTGTCACCTCCCCACTCCCATCCCCGAGACCTGGAAATGGCAGGATTGCTTCCTCAAAAGGCAGGTCCCCACTCCAGGGCCCCTGTGCAAGCTGAGGGTCCTGGGAAATGTGTCTTGCCCTTGCTGCTGGGGACTTACCACCAAGGCATCCCACCCCATGTATGACACCAGCTTCTAGATCAGGACCATTTCAAGCTGGGCTCTGTGGCACAGACCTGTGATCTCAAGGGTGAGGGGTACTGAGAATGTGGCTTAGTGGTAGAGCACTTGCCTAATATGTATGAGGTCCTAGTACCAAAAAATAATAATAAAATATATGTGTGTATGTATGTATATATATATATATATATATATATATATACATACATATATATATATGTAAAATCTCTCTTCAAATGTGCCCCAGTCACCATTTGTTCCTGGGCACAGTCCTCAGAAACTCAGAAGCACAACGGTTGAAAGTCAGGAAATAGTGGTGTGGTAAAGGAACCTGGGCACATAGACACAGTGTGCTACTGCCATGCAGGCCCAGAGCAGGTGTCCAGAGACTTGGTTCTGTGTCCAAATCAGGCTACCAGTGGCAAGAAAAGTCCCCAGTGAACAGAGCAGGGTTTTGGGGGTTTTCTTGCCTTTCCCTGATGAGAAAACTGCAGCAAAGGAAGTAGGAAAGTTTCTGGGAGATGGCGGGGGCCTGGGTAAGGTTTCTCTTTCCCTGGGTTTTATAACCTGGAATGGGATGAGGGAGGACAGCGTGGGGGCAGCTCTGCTGTGTCTTGGAAGCCACTTCTCCAAGAGTAACCTGTACTTCTCCTCCCACAGGCATTGATGTTTTGGGTTGTGGACAATTTCCTCATGAGAAAAGGGAAGACGAAAGCTAAATTAGAAGAGAGGGGAGCCAACCAGGACTCAAGGAACGGGAGCAAGGTCCGCTACCGAAGGGCGGCATCCCACGAGGAGTCTGAGTCTGAGGTAGGGGCCTCACTGACTCTGAGGACCTGGCCTGGAGGCCTCTGACTAATGTTTGCATTTGGTCATCTCTTGAGTGCTGAATCCCAGCACCAGCCAGAGGGAGGGAGAAAAACTGAAGAATAGCGCAGCTCACACACTGCTCCCATCCAGCCAAGCCCCGGATTTGCTGTCCCACAGGCTTCCTAGGAAGGCAGGTAGAACATGTGGTGGGGATGGCTTGCCATCTACAGTCCCCAGGGCAAGGGAGGATGTGCCTTGTTCTGGGGAAACTGGCAAGGATGCTCCTGGACCTCCAGACCTCTCAGGCAGCCCCATCGCCCCTTATTTCCTAGTCTCCTGAGTTCAAAGGTTTGCACTTCAGGGAAGAGTGGTAGTCATGAACAGCAGCACAGAGGCAATAATTGATGTTCTAGCAGCCCTGCAGTGCCAGTGCTCATCTGTGTGCCACTATGTGCAGGAAGCTGGCTCAGGAGAGGCCTTGGGAAAACCCCCGTGCATGCTGAGCCCTGTGCTGCCATGGAGCCACAGAAATGACTGACCGCTAACGCCAAGTGGCTCCTCCTCACACCTGCAGTGCTTTCTGAGGCTGAGGCAGACAGCCATGCCTTGGTAGAGGACCAGGGCAGTCTGAAGGCCTATGGAAGGTGTTTAGGGAGGATTTCAGAGGGTAAACCCATGTCTTCTCTAGGAATATGCTCCTAGAATCTGGCACAGGGCTTGTCTCCTTGCAAGAGCTTGGTAAACATTGGAGTGACAGACAACACTGTGGGTAGAAGTAGCAGCTCGTGAGCATTCACAGTCACGTGATGGGTAACGATGTGAAATCCACTGCGGCCAGAGCGTTTGTTCCCGAGTGTAGCATGGATGATGAGCAGTGAGGTGCAGGTGAAGTCTGACTTGGGTGGGCAAGGTGCTTTGTGCCCGAAACTAAGGAACTTGGTTGTGCTTGTACAAGCTGCAGGGAACAGCAAAGGTTTATGCAGGCCACTGAGACTAAAGGCAGAAAGCCCCAAGGGTTCAGTCCAGGGGAGAGGGGGTTGCAGGAGCCCGTGTTCCCCCGCACAGGTGTGCTTCTGGCTTCTCAATCTTGATGTGGAGCTATTGCAGTCTTCCTCTGGTGCACTGACGTCTGAGGCTACAGGCGCGTGTCAGATAGTCAGGGAATGAGTGTGTTTGCCCTGGATGCCCCAACTGCATGACTGAGACTTTCTAGGGTCTCAAAAAAGCAAGCACTCCCCATTTGCCTTCAGAAGTGACAAGTTTAGTTCACAGCAGCCCCTTTGGAGTCCCATTGCCCTGTGTGTGCCCCACAGATGACTTCTTTGTCTTCAAAAGCAGCTTTTCAGTGTGCCTCTCCTATATTTAAGGCAACTTCAAGCCCCTAGGACTCCATATGTTGAGGCTGGTCCTCTTTTGGCCAGTATGACCATAGGCTGCAGTCTCTGCCGGGCTTGGGTGCAGCTGGAGAAGAATGGAGAACTGGGAAGCATTGGTGGAGAGGGGGGTTCTCTGTTCAGTACTGCTTTCGGTGGGCCAGCATGTCTTGACAGGGAATTCCCTGTCACCATCTTCCACAGAAGCACAAGACTTGAGGCCTGGGGTCCAGGGAGGGCAAGTGCAGAAGGCACCATTGCCATGTCTCAGCCATGCCTCTCCCTGCTCAGATCCTGATCTCGGCTGACGACGAGATGGAGGAGTCCGACGTGGAGGAAGACCTCCGCAGACTGACCCCCCTCAAGCCTGTGAAGAAAAAGAAGCACCGCTTTGGGCTGCCTGTATGACACATTCCGTGCTGGGGGTGACAGGTTTGGGGCCCGGCCAGCTGCTGGGTCAGCAGGTGGTCACCCCGCAGGGTCATCCCTTCCCTCTTCTTTCTGCCCCTCCTCTTCTACCTCCACTCCTCTTGCTGTCTCTGCCTACTCTCTGCCTGCCCCCAGACTACTGTGACTTAAAAAGAGGGAAGAGGAACCAGCGCCCGAGGGGGCCGTGGGCAGCTGGAGGTCCCCCACTCAGTTGCACTACAAACACTGACCAAATATGCAAGTGAAGAGCTTTGTTTGTTTGTTGTCCTGAACAGTGTTGTAAGGGACCACGAAGCCCCTGTCCTGTGTCTGACTGGGTGGTGTGGTACAAAAAAAACACAGGCCCGCACAGACTGCGGGTGGGTCTCTCGTCAAGGCTGCAGGCAGCGAGGACACGTGACATGCTTGGGGCTGAAAGTCACTCATTGACCAAGTTGGAGCCGGAATGCTTTCTTACTCGAAATGGCTTTTGTAACTCTTGATTTCTAAAGCCAGTTTTATGGGCTATGACAGTGTTAAATGTTTTTTGAGTATGTGTTTATTTCCTACAAAGTACCTATGGGACTAATGGGCAAAACATAGATTTTTAAGTCTTCCGTATGCTGTTTGACTTTTATATTTTTAAGTTATATTTTCATACTATTGTATTTAAAAACTCTTTTTAATCCCCAAAGAAGTGGATTTTTTTGCCTTTCATGGGGCATGAGCTGGTGGGAGAAAGAAGTCGGGAGTTTTTTCCTTGGAATATTGTTAGGTGAAGTCCTACAATTAGATGAAGCAAGTGACCCCAGTGGGCAGGGTGGACAGCTTTGCCTGGAATCAGGGCCCAGTGGCTGTGGAAGGTCAGGCCTGAGCATGAGGGAGCTAGTGCGAAGGTGGTTCTGCATGCCCCAGTGCGTGTGGAACAGGAAGGGATCTGCCAGGGTCCCCCATCTCTTTGGCGTTTCTGCTCGCAGGTTGGAGGGCTTGGTTAAGCTTGACTTGGAAAGGAGCCCAAGAGTTAGGTCTTTGCATCCAAAGGAATCGATACTCCCGGACTGCTTGTGTGTGTTCCCTGCCTCTCCCCAGAGCCTCCAGATCACAAGATTAAAATATAGTCCCAGCCTCTTAGCCTCCACTGCAGGGTCCTGCAGAACCAGTCCTGTTCTGGTGCCTGTCACCTGCTATCATCTCATTTTGCTTGGCAGTCTGGAGAATGTCTGCTTGTCCATGCAAGCCTGCTTTCAGTGCCCCCCAGAGCTGCACAGTGGCCGGGTGGGCAGGTAGAGGTAAGAGAGCCCACTGTCTTAATCAGAGGCATCGCAAGGTACTTCTAGGCTGTGTCCTCTCCTCAGCCTGGCTACAGGCCCATGTGGTTCTGAGAGTTTGCTGAATGGAGGTGAAGCTGGCTGAGTCCAGCACTTTCCTGC
This sequence comes from Aplodontia rufa, assembly GCA_004027875.1. Classification (NCBI taxonomy): domain Eukaryota; kingdom Metazoa; phylum Chordata; class Mammalia; order Rodentia; family Aplodontiidae; genus Aplodontia; species Aplodontia rufa. The sequence continues at coordinate 35,523 of PVKS010001423.1, read as the reverse complement.
TGTGGAAGCAGCAATATGGAGTAGCCCAATGGTTTGTCACACTGAGAGGCAGCTGCAGACCTTTAAGAGCAGAAAACCACATTGCTACAGCACAGACTGGAAGTGAGACAGTCCAGGCTTGAGGGGGACAAATGCAGAGGCCATTCCACTCAGAACCTTCTTTTCAAACCTGCATAAAAATGTGTTCTACTTAAGCATAGTGGGTCTGAATAGGTTTTTGGCATGTGAGCCAAACTGTTAAACCAGGCACCTGGACTATCTCCTGCCATTGTGGTCCTGTCTATCCTGGACATGGGGGAATGTCTTAGGAAGGCCCTCTCAGCCCATATTCCTCCAGGAGTGCAGGCGCTATTGAGGGTAGCAGGGACCCTGCCTATGCAGTTGGGGGTGACTCTGCTAGTGTGGCTATTGCAGCCAGAGGAGGGGAGAGGCTGGCAGGGAGTAAGACAGAGGCTACCTGGGGTCCCACATTGCTTCTGCTCTCATTAACTCTCCTTGGCTCCTCCCATTCCTCAACTGTGGTCTTTCCCCACCACGTCTCCAGTGAGGCTCTCTTAAGTGGGATTTGGAAAGGCCAGGATTGGCATTCCTGGTCAGACTATCCCTCAGAGCTTAGCTTCATTTCCAGGCTTGAGCTCCTACTGTTTCCAAACCAGATACAGGGGTAGGGGAGCCACAGTTTGTAAGAGATAGAAAGCTGGGGTTGTGTAGACCTCAGAGGACCTCATCTCCAGTCTTGTCCCAGCACACACCGGGTAGTGGGTTTGAAGGACAAAGAGGTAGCAAGCAAGCGAGTGCTGGTGTCCCCTGTGTCCCTGTGCAGAGGGCTTTAGTCTCTGAGCTACAGCTGTGTAACTGGCTCACCAGGGATGAGGGTGAACAGGGAGTCTGCCTGATTGTAGGGGACCTCTTAGTGTGCAGGCCTGGGCATTGTGATGTTACGTGTTTGGCCTTACCCTCCTCCTGGGTGGATGTGTGTGCACGCACATACAAGCGTCTACATGCCTTGGAAGAGCCTCCAGTGGTCACTGGGGCCTTTTACATGGTGCACTGACCCACAAGAGTGATGCAGAGAGCTGTAGTTAGCACTTTCTCCTGAGCTGTCCTCCTTCCCTGGGGTGTTTCCTAATCTCTGGCTCCAAGGTGCCTTAAGAGGTGCAGCCCTTCACTGGTCAATGGCAGGCATCACCATGCTTGAGAAATGATGGGATATTGGCAGGATATTATATGCTGTCTATATGATTTGTCCAAATCTGAACCTTGGCCAAGCCCCCCATGATGGAAGATTACTAGTCAAGGTCAGGAACAGTTTGTAACCATTAATGAGGCAGAATTGTCACTTGATTGGAAGAGATGGCTGTTATTATTTCCTTTTGCTGTCATCAGGACATTGACAATGGCATGGGGGATGGTGGTGAGATCCCAGGTTGCTATGATCCACATAGCCTGAAGATGTACAAGGTGAGGGTCTGTGGCCCCTCAGCCCTCAAGCACTATGGTGGCCTCCTGCCACAGACTTTCACTTGTGCCCTCCATGGCAACAGGGAGTCTTGGGTTAATGTCACCTCTCATTTCTCTTTCTTCAGGGAACATATAAAAAGGCTCAAATGCAAGTTGTAACTTCCCTTCAACACTGTAGGCAGCAGCCCAGGACCTGGCCCAGGACCCTGAGGGAGCAGGGCTTGCTTGGCCCTCCAGACTCCAGTTTGCTGGCTTTTTTGCCGCAAGTCAAAGGTGGCCCTGGGGACTTTCTGCTGGCCAGACAGAGCAGCTGCTTCACTGGGGACAGGGCTGACTCTTAGAAGTTCCACACCCTTCCAGCTAAGAGGCAGAGCTCTGCTTTGCCCTGGAAGACATTGACAGCCCTGAGGGGCTTTGCTTTTCGTGAGAGACTTTCTTGGTCTGACTTGCTTCAAGCACCTTGGGCTCCTGGGCAGGTGGGTGGGCAGGCTAGTCGGTTCATTGATTGGTTTGGTTGTTTTAAATTTGATTTTTCTTTTCACGAAGTTTATGAGAAGTCAGACCTACGTGAGCAAAATCATGGCCCACTTCAGCTGCCATGCCAGCAAGGCTGTTCTATCAGTGGTGTTATGAGTCACAGAAACAGTTCTGAAATGAAAGGGAAGATGATGTACTTACATTGTAAAATGGTTTACAATAAAGTTTGACATCTTATAACAGTTTTTTAAAAAAGAAACCATCACTTTTGTGGTTGTTGGTTGTGTGGTTTTTGGAGTTAAAATAGCTTAATGGGGTAGAAAAAGAAAAAAAATATCCCCAGCAGGTTAGAAGGCTCCCCAGGAAGCTGCGTGAGAAGGACCTCGCATCACTGTGAAACCATAGAGGAGCCAGATCTGCCAAGGAGAGAAACCAACACACTTGCATTTCCACTTCCTGCCTAGTGAGAGGCTAAGCCAGTGGAGCTCCCAAGGAATGAGTTGTGTCAGGAGGTAATGCGAGGAGTGAGTGTCCCATATCCTGTACCCAAGGACATGGGCTGAGCAGAGCCAGCTGTGGGGATGGCGCTGAAGCCCAGCCTGGTACCATGGTGCGCTTGGAAGGGCCCTCGCCAGGTCCGGCGTGCCCTCCACTGCCTCCTGGAGTCCTGGCATTCCTCGTGTCAGCACTTATCTCAGACCCATCCTGGCAGTCCTAGCATTGGCCTCCTGGAGACCAGGACCAGAGTGGGAACTAGAGTGGGGTTTGAAGTATGACAACAGTGGACTGGCATTTGGGATAACCAAATGTCAGGGCTTGGTCAGGTTCCATATGCCTAGAGCCTTCAAGGATAAAAATAATCTCCATCACAAATAGGAAAAGAGCTGGGGTGTGCCCAGTCTGAAGGTGATCATGCTCATTCCCCACACCCACCCCAGGTTAAGGGTCCTGCCGTGTGCCCCTAGGGATCTTCGCTTACAAAGATGAGGAGAACTAAGTGACTTTCCAGGGGTCCCTGAGCCTATCCTCTCCACAGCTTGATACCTGAAGTGGGCTTCACTTCTTCCCAATACTCCTGTAGTACTTAAACTGTCCTACTGGTCAGCACCCTTCTCACCCCTGTGATATAAGTCAGACAGAGGCCCTCATCAGCATCTCCGAGTCTTTCCTGAGCCTCTAGTACCCGCTGCTTCTTCCCTTTCTGAACTTGCACTGGAACTGGTTGGAGCAGAGCTCCCCAGGCTCCCCTTGGCCTCAGTTTCTCCATCTGTGAACCAGTGGTGACCCCTTGCTCTGAGTCTATTTTAATGGACTAGTGAGCTCACCCTAAGCAAATGCTTCTAAGCAATAGACAGGAAACTTCTGCACCCTGCTGCTGCTCAGGGATAGAAAGTCATTTCTCACTGATCTCCACAGGAAGGGGTGGAAGAGAAAGAACAAGTTCAGAACATCCAGCCCTGCTCAGGGCCCTCCCTTTCCTCAAGGACAGCCCCCTACACTGGGATGGGCCATTGCAGACAGACAACCGGAACTGTCACACACATTCCAGGACCCACATTCATAAACAGCCAGTTGCCACCGGTGCCAGTGCCTCCCACCTGCAAGTGGAGCAGCTGTTCCCAAGGGTGCAGGGTCTCCCCAGCTGTCTGTTTTTACCAGGGCTGCTCCCCCCGTCATCTCCGAGAATAAACTCTGAAGCTAGTGGTCGTGTGGACCTGAATCATCGGGGAGCCTGTCAGAGGCAGGGAGTGACTTCCCAGGACAAGCAAGCAGGCTATATAAGCTCCAGAGGGCCAGGCTCCACACAGATCTCTTCCCTCACTACTGTCTGCCAGAGAGGCACCTTCAGAGAGCCGGCTCTTGCACAGCGTCCATCATGTCCCAGGTAGGAGGGCCCAGCATGGGCTATGTTGGAGCCAAAGGCAGTGGGGATGGAGACATGGACACTGTCATCTTTGGCAGCTGTCTTGGGCTAAGATCCAAGGATAAACAGGAGGCACTATAGCCCCTGGGAGGCCAGGCCTAGGGAGAACGCCCTGGGTCCCACCTTGCCCTGGTGACTTCCTGTTCACCTTGGCTTTGGTTATGCTGTGTTTTGTTAGGAGGGGTGGTGGGAAATGCATATGGCCCTTTTGTAGATCTCTGCATGTTCCTTTGTGTACGAGGAGCTGCCTATATAGCCCAGTGTGTGTAGTTATGTATACAATTGTAGCTGTAACTTCTCGGCCATGCAGTATGTATGTGTATGTGAAGCTATGCACATGAGTGAATGTGTGTGCTGGAGGCTATGCCTATAGGTGCTCAGGCTGTGTCCCTGTATCTCCCCAGCAGGTAGAGGTTTTATGGGGAAGGGGTGCCCCGGGAACCCAGCCCAGACTGAGGGAGGGAATCCCTGCACCTGCCCCTAGGGCTTACAAAGGGATAAGACCTCAGACTCTCAGGCGCCTGGGTTGTGGGTAGGGTAAGCCCTGAGTCTGAATGTCCCAGCACTGGAGGGACACACAGACTAGTCTGCCAAAAGGGCTTGTCCTGTTGTCTGCTCCAAGGGTGGGTGCCAAGTTTGGACTGTCACTCTGTGGGCATCTGGGCTGCTACCTATTCCTTTCCAAAGACACTCTAAGTAAAAATACCTGGTGCTTTTCTGGAGAGGGGAAATCCCTAAGAGACCCCTTGTCATCCAATATCAGGTCTTAGAACTGAACAAAGTCCTTAGGGCTGCTGTGTCTCAAAGCCAGGCAGCCCTTTACCCTTTATCCAGGTCAGGGATAGGCAGAAAGACCAGAGTGAGACTGCACTGGCCACTGGCACCAGGAGCTCAAGTCTGTGGGGGAAGAGTGGGTGCACAGCTCAGGCCAAGGCGGGTGGGAGACGCACAGGCGGTGAGGTGTCCTTGCGGCTTCTTAGAGGAGGAATGGGCCTTGAACCTGCTTGAGTTCAGTGAGCCAGAAAAGAGGTCTCTGCCTTGAGAACTCATAGAAGATATGGCTCTGGGTTCTCCAAGGCCGGCGCTCCAGAAGCCCCCATCAAGAAGAAGCGCCCCCCTGTGAAGGAGGAGGACCTGAAAGGGGCCCGAGGGAACCTGGCCAAGAACCAGGCGATCAAGTCCAAGACCTACCAGGTCATGCGAGAGTGTGGTGAGTTGTCCTAAGTGGACTGCGGTTTGACATGGGGCTTGGGGATATCTGCGCATGGTATGTCAAGGGTCCTTTACTGAGAATGCAGAGCTCTTGGGCTCAGGAGGGGCTGCTCTCAATACCAGGGGCCTTCTCTAGGAGGAAGCCAGGCCCAGTCTCTAATGGTACCTTCCATGCCTCCTCTCCACAGAACAAGCTGGCTCGGTCGCCCCGTCTGTGTTCAGCCGCGACCGCACAGGCACTGAGACTGTCTTTGAGAAGCCCAAAGCTGGACCTGCCAAGAGTGTCTTTGGCTGAGAAGTACACACCACCCCCTCTCCACCCCAAGCACTAGGACACAGGAGCCTTTCCCACGAACTCTTTTTTTTTTTTTTAATGCCAGAATATGTCCTTCCCAGCTGAATCTGGGACTGCCACCCCTGTCCCACATCTCTTACCCTCTGGCACCAGAGCCTTAGAAACCAATAAACAGGATGTCCAAATGGCCTCAGCATTGTAAGGGTGTTGGTTGGTCACTGGCCACGGCTGCTACTAACTGCTGGGGAGAGACGCAGGACAGGGTAAGGGCCTTTCCTGGGCTCTTGGGTGGGCCTCAGGGGATGAAGCAGGTGACTTTAGGGCCACTGAGATGTACTAGAAAGAGCCTTGAACTTACAGACATGTTGCTGACTTTCTGTGTGACTTTAAACTAGTCTCTTCTCCTTTTTCTGATCCTCAGTTTCCCCTTATATATAACAGGGGGAACTGAACTGCAGTCCATTCCATAAAGCAGACCTCGGCTCTCAAGGCCCACTCCACCTGCACCCTATCCATGCTACCTTCTCCGCAAAGGTCTCCTCAAAGACAAAGCCTGGTCACAGTTCCTCCCTGGCCAGTGACAGTCAGCTTCCTGAGGTGCTGCCTCCTCTTCCGGCTGAGCACCTTCATTTCTGCTCTCACTATGCTGCCCTGGGCCTGGGAACACCAGGTTCTCAGCCCGTGTGTCCCCTTTGTACAGAACTATCATTCATGGGACTCTCAAGGTCTGACCAGCGGTGATGGCAGTATCATTGATAGGCTCCTCTTGGGACTGCTCTGGTAGGATGTGGGCTTTCAGTGTCTCACTCAAGACTGATACCATTGAGAAGCCCTTCCTATCCCCTGGGCAAGTGGGGCTGGCTTCTTGGAGCCTTTCCCACATTTCCAGCCAGCCTGGCCTCCTTATATAGCTCTGGCACCAGGCTGGGCCCATGCCCAGTGCCCCAAGGGAGTAGACCTCCTGTGGGGTTGGCCTGGGCTGGCTCGCTGGGCCCCTTGGGAAGACTCTTCCCCATATATCAAAAGGGAGTGTCCCCCTGTGTAAACCCAGTCCTATGCAGAGCCAAAAGGATTGGTAGTTTGGATGTGCATAGAGGAGAGGCTCTGGCCATAGCTGTGCTGAAGAAGGGGCAGGGTTTTACTCGCTGCTGCCATGGAACACACTCCCAAGTCTACGATGCTCTTTCTCCAGTGCCTGATGCTACCAGCTTTAAGGGAGGAAGGGCTGAGACACTCCCCCAGCACTCTGAAAGCCATTTACTGCCCCAGGGCCTTGCATAGCCCCCACTGGAGCCAGTGTCACTAAACCGACCTCTTCCTCTGACCTAGGACTTGGCACCTGGCCACACTTTCATGACTCATCTTGACCCATGTGTGTCGAGACTCAGAAGCCGACCTTCCCAGAGTCACCAGGGAATGTGAACACCAGCTGCATTCAGAACACATAATATTTGTTCACTTCTTATTGCTATTTGTTATAAAAGCAGCACTTCAACTTTATTAAAAACGAATCGAATAAAAAACACCAAGGGGCTGTAGTGGTGGCTCAGCGATTGGAGCACTTGCCAGGCATGTGCTAGAACCCGTGTTCAAACCCCAGCCCCACATACACAACTAAGTGTTGGAGAAACAAAGGCCAGATGGAAAAAGTAAATAAAGTCGATTAGTTGATTCTCTCTCTGTCTCTCCCTCTCTCAAAAAACAAACAAACAAACAAACAAACCAAACTGCCAAGAATCCTACCTATTCCCACCCCTATGGAAGGGCCGCCTAAGTGCTGCCTGAGAGCCTGCCCCAGGGACCTCAGCATCATGCCCTCTCAAGCCCCCTGAGTGTACCCCCCACATTGCTGGAGCAACCCCTTCTGGAGATCTCTCTGCAGCTGGCTCCTGGCCCCTGCTTTCATCAGTAAACTATCAGCATCACACCTTGGGCCTTGGATTATTCATCTCTTTGGCTCTTGGTGTGCATTGTTGAGTTACAGGCCTTCTTTGGGGGCTTAGAGCCCTAACAGCAGTCTAGGACCCAGGAAGAAGAAGGGCTCATGGGCTCTGCACCTCTAACTCCAAAAATAAGGTGTGGGCTGGAGCAGTGGTTCAGCAGTGCAGCGCTTCCTGGCATGTGCAAGGACCCAGGTTTGATCCCCAGCACTGTGTGCACAACTAAGTGGAGCAAAAATAAAAAGCAGATGAAAAAACAGATTAATTCTCTCTCTCTTAAAATAAAAATAAATAAATAAGGTGTACCCATCCTGTCTAGTCCTCTCCAACACCTCTATGGGCCTCTCCAGACTTTCACGGCCACCACTTCCAGTTGCCCAGAAACCCACCTGGAATGGCCCCTAGCCCTTGTCTTCCCAGCCAGCCTTCTATGTTGTCCCAGGTTAGGGTTATGGAGAGCACACTGGCCCCTTCACTGTCATGTGCTCCAACCCTACGGAACTTGGTGAGAGGACTGATTTGAGAGGTTGTGATTCCTAGAAAGCTTCTGGACCTTTCAGAATAGGTGCGAGGCCCGTGCCATCAAGGCTGAGGAAGGAGGATTACAAGTTCAAGGCCAGCATCAGCAACTTAGTGAAGCCCTGAGCAACTTGGAAAATAATAAAAACGCCTGGGATGTAGTGGTAAAGATTCCATGGATTCCAAAAGATTTATAAAAAAAAAAAAAAGAAGGGGGAGTGCCAGGCACTAGGGGTATAGATCCGTGGTAGAGGACTTGCCTAGCAGGCACAAGGCCCTGGGTTCAATCCCCAGTTCTACCAAAAAAAAAAAAAAAAGAAAAGAAAAAAGAAACCCAATTTAAAACCTGAGTGTGGTGGCACAGACCTGTGATCCTAGCTCTTGGGAAGCCTAAGGAAGAAGAATTGCAAGTTCAAGGCCAGTTTGGGTAACAGCAAGACCCTGTCTCAATATAAAATAACAAAAAAGGGTTGGGGAGGGGCTGGAGCGGTGGCTCAGCGGTTACAGCGCTTGCCTGTCATGTGCAGGGACCCAGGTTCAAACCCTAGCACCACGTACATAATTAAGTATCAGAGATACAAAGGCCAGAGGAAAAAATAAATAAAATAAATAAAATTGATTATTTCTCACTCTCCTCCCTATCTCTATCTTTTATTTAAAAAAAAAAAGGGTTGGGGATATAGCTCAGTGATGCAGGACCCCCCCCCCGCCGCAATAAGAAAGAAAATACCAATACCCAACTCCAACAGAAGCCTTTCCTCAGGATGTGTTCCTGCCCCCAGCCAAAGTTCACTGGATGTTGGTCATCTGCCTGTTTATCTAAGGCCTCTTGGGTTTTTGGCTTATAGATCCCAATTTCCCAGAACCTGCCCACGCAGGGGTGGAGCAGCAAGCAGTTATTAATTCATTTCCCATTTGCTCTCAGGTTCAGAAGCAGCCCAGCAGGCACCGGAGCCAAAATGAAGGTCCCAGTCCCTGTCCACACCTGCAGCATCGTGCTGGTCTTGTCCTCACTGCTGGCTGTCCTCCACACTGCCACAGCCCAGAAGGTAGTGGGTCCTCATGGGCGCCAGCGTGTGGTACGTGTGTGTCCTGGGGAAAGAGAGAATGTGTCTGGGAAGTGGGAGAAAGCCTCTGAGTGTGCAAGCGTGTACGTGGGAGTGCAGGTCAGTATGTGTGCTGACCATCCACCAGCTCCACCCACAGGGCCTTACAGGTACCCACCCCTTAACAGAAGGATGATCCTACAATTTCTGTCTTACAGAGGGGGGATATGGCTTAACCAGTTGCTGCTCGCGACTGGCAGTGGAGCAGGGTCGGTAGGGATGCCGCTTTATGAGCTGGCTCTTCCTTTCCTGACTGAATGACCCTCGGGGAAATTATCTATGTCTGCTGCCTCGGTTTCCTCATGTTAAAACAGGGTAATAACAGATTCCACATGATTGTTGTGAAAATTGAGCTCATTGTAGCTATAAAGTGCTCAGCACAGTGCTAGGTGCAGAGCTGAGAAGCTGTAAATAAGTCACTGGGCTCCTCTGTGCTAAACCGCATGCGCATATAGCCGTGTGTGGCTGGTGTGTACATGAGGTATTTGAGGCTCTGCATGTGTGCACACATGGCATTTCTTGGGGTCCCGCAGGCCTCAGGACATATGCATGAACCCTGTGAGGAGGGGTGAGAAAACTGAGGCAGGTCCCCTGCAAGGAAGATGGATGCAAAGAAGAAGATTCTCACCTCTTAAGACATGGACTCTCATCTTCCTCCAACTCCCACAGTTCCCATGGGTTCCTGATAGGACACTGGCACTGCTCAGTTTTCATGGAGACCGTAGTCACCATAAATCAAAGAACTGGTTCAGTGTCCCTTCACTGGGAAGAGCTCAGCCTGGACACAAGTTGCTGACCCTGTCGTCTCCTCCCAGATACTGGGGCTTAGGCCCCCTGCCCCTGTGTTCTTGCTGTCCTCTGTGTGTGCTATAGGCCCCAATAGAAGGTGGATATGGCCCCTGCTGTGGTGCTGTATGGTGGAGAGGGAAGCATGTAGCCACCACTTACTTTACATGCATGTTCATATGTGAAACTGTCTGGGTTTGGCCTGAGGCCTGCTCAGCAACTTGGTTAGGTTGGAAGCAGAGGTTGATCTGGGGCCAAGTTCAAGGCCTGCTCTCAAAGACTGTTGCCCAAGCTGGGGTAGCACTGCAACTCTCTGACCCACTTCCCCTTTGCTGGTCTAGAATGGCGTCCACATCTACAGCCTCACGGTGGACTCCAAGGTCTCTTCGCGGTTTGCCCATACGGTCATCACCAGCCGAGTGGTCAACAGGGCCAGTGAGGTGCAGGAGGCCACCTTCGAGATAGAGCTGCCCAAGAAGGCCTTCATCACCAACTTCTCCATGTAGGTACCCCACAGCCCAGCACTACTACTCTGTCTCCTCTGGGCCCTGTGACACCAGACACCAGGATGCATGTGCTCTGCCTGTGGGCCTCACAGTGGGCAGGGCTTTACTGTTCCCAGAGATGATCTGTCTCTCCTGCCATCTAGTCCTCCTCTTTAAGTGCTGTCCAGGTGGCAGGCAGAGATCCCTGGCATCTTGGTATCTTTACCTTTGAGAAATGCAAGCTTGTGGCATTCTGAGGCCAGAACCAGGCACAAGGAAGTCACAAAAAGATTCCAGAATAGAGAGAACTTCCTTACCCCCGGGCTGCCCCCCATGGAGAGTTACCTTAAAGAGGGGGCCTCCTTGTCATTGCAGAAAGCTATCTGCTACACCACCTCAGGAGATGTCTGGGGTTCCTGTAGGGGGTTGGTGACAATCCTCACTTTGTCCTCTGCTCTCCTCCCCACCCTCCCCAACACAGTTTTGCAATGTTTGCTAAGCTCAGCAGAACTTCACTCTATCCCTGGCCTCCAGAAGAGGCAGTGATTGAGGACAAGAGAGAGCCTGCTCCTGGAAAGAGAAGGAGCCAGTGGAGCAGAGAGGCAGCCAGGGCAGGACCTGAGGTTGGCTCCTCCCACTCCCTGCACATTCAACCCTCCACAACAGCCCAAGTTTTCCTATCCTGGAGCTTGTGTCAGGAACCCTGCAGGCTGTGCCAACCTCTAACCAAGAGCCAAGGCCATTGCATCTGCTGAGAGCCCAGGATTGGTGCCACCTCTCTCTGGCCCCACATCTTGAAATTGATTGGGAGTGCAGGGCATGGTTACCTGCTCCCTGCCCTAGCCAGGAGCCAGGTTCCCCACTCCCCAGACCCATCCTGGTGCAGTTATTGTATAAGGAGGAAGACCAGGGAAGTGGGAGGAGGGGTGCCTGCTCCATGCATCCAGCTGTCCCCTGCATCCCCCACACTCCCCACTACCTTCCCCTGGATGGAGCAGGCGTGTGTTTACTTGACATGACTCTACCCACTGTGCAGGGAGCTTCTGGAACGGTCATTCTCCTTCTGGAGAAATGGCCCAGGCTTCTTTCTCAAAGCTAAGTGATGGCTGCTAGGCTCATAGCCACACCCCTAGGAGTCCCACTCACCCTGGGGACAAAGCCTACTTTCAGAGATGCCAAGTTCCCTCCAGAGAGCCTGCCCTGAGTGGGAGGGAGGAGGGGGTGGCTATGGGGAAAGAGATCAGAGCCTGTGCCCCAGGGCTCCCTCCTGCTCAGTCCTGGCCACATGGCTGGACACAGGGCTGGGCACAGGTGCAGCTTAGAAAGCTCTTGCTGATGATTGGTTGGTCTGGGAACAGTTCTTGAGGTGGAAGGCACCAGTTGGAATGTGGGGCCAGACTGGAAGGGAAGAGAGGGCTGGATTTAGCCCAGGCTTGCCTTCTCTGCATCCTCCCCTGTCCCTTCAATAAAACAGGTATTTACTAATACTGTGCAGGTCTGGGGTGGGTGGAGACCTCACCCAGCATCCTGCACAAGGTCTTGTATGCAGTAAGTGCTTAATAAATGGCAGTAGGCTCCGACAAAGAAGAGACACCCCACGCCCAAGAGAGGCCCCCTCCCACCAGCCTCATCCCCCTGCCCCTAGGATCATCGATGGCGTGACCTACCCAGGGAACATCAAGGAGAAGGCTGCAGCCCAGGCACAGTACACGGCAGCTGTGGACAGAGGAGAGAGCGCTGGCCTGGTCAAGTAAGCTGGGGTCGGGGGAGCTGCAGTAGGGAGGGGGTCATCGCACAGACAGCCTTAGCCACCCCCAGCAGCCTTACCCCTGTGGCCTGGAGGAGCAGGTCTGATGGCCCCCTCCCCCAGGGCCACCGGGAGAAAGACGGAGCAGTTCCAGGTGTCAGTCAGCGTGGCCCCTGAGGCTAAGGTCACCTTCGAGTTGGTGTATGAGGAGCTGCTTAAGCGACACCTGGGGGTGTATGAGCTGCTGCTGCAAGTGCGACCCCAGCAGCTGGTGAAGCACCTGCAGGTACCTGTGCCTCTTCCCCGGAGGTCTGTCTGGGCCTGGCCTTGACCTCCCGTTAGGCTCCCAGCTGACCTGGTGACCATCATCTTCCCTTCCAGATGGACATTTACATCTTCGAGCCTCAGGGCATCAGCTTCCTGGAGACAGAAAGCACCTTCATGACCAACGAGCTGGCAGATGCCCTCACTGTCTCCCAGAACCAGACCAAGGTGGGCCTGTCATGGCCTGCAGGTGAGGGGACCCAGGGGCCTGTCTTCGGTCCAGCCCTGGGAGCTGAATTCTCAGAGTCCAGGACAGTTGGGCAGACTCTCTGAGCTAGAGGGTCCTTTGAGATCTGTGTGCTGCCACTGGGCAGATGAGATGGGCAAGGCCTGGAGAAGGATGAGGGGCCCTTGTCAGAGCCCTGAGATTTGTGGGATGTGGACTTGGAGTCTACAGTGTAGACTGTGATGGAAGAGCCCTAGGACCAGGCAGAGAGGAGGAGATAGCTGGATCACACACATTCTGAGCCCAGCCTCTGCTTGCCGAGTTCCAGAAACGAGATTCACTCACACACACCGCCCCCATACCATCAACAGCCCAGCCTGAGAGAAAGGGCCCTGGAATATTGACCCAAGACTGTATCCCGGAATTCTGACTTCCCTGGAAACATTCAGAAGTGGAGGGTGTTGCTGGCGTGGCCTTGCCGCTCCTCCCTACTTCAGCCCAAGTTATCTCTCCAGGCTCATATCCAGTTCAAGCCAACACTATCCCAGCAGCAAAAGTCTTCAGGTCAGCAGGACACGGTCCTGGATGGCAACTTCATTGTCCGATATGATGTGGACCGAACCCACTCCGGAGGCTCCATTCAGGTGGGTGGACTCCAGGCAATGACCCCTACTTATTAGTATGCCTGAGGGCTTGGTGCAGACAAAAAACGGACAGCTTAGTTGTGTTGTTTTTAGAGACAGAAATGGTTTGTCTTTGTGAAGAGCTGCTTTATGGGATTTCCCTCTTTGCCTTTGCTGCCAGGAGGCTCATAGCTCAGCTTTGTGATCAATTATGATAGCTTCTTTTGTGCAAACTTTTTTTTTTTAAGAGAAAGGGGACAGAGAGAGAGAGAGAGAGAACGAATCAAGTTTTTTAAATTTTTCATTTGGTTTTCATTGCTCCGACACTTCACTGTGTACTTGGTGCTGGGGTTCAAACCCGCATGCCAGGCAAGCACCGTAACTACTGAGCCACTGCTCCAGCCCCTTGTACAAACTTCTGGCATTAATATGCTTCCCCTTTGCTCCTTGTTTTTGAAATATTCCCTCTTTACATTGATGTCAAGTTTATTATATCTTAACCTTTTAGCATACTGTAAACTGCCTCAAATACCAAAACAAATAGAAAGCAAAGTTTGGGGAAAAAATTCTGGTGGGCCGTGCATCAGCAGGGAAGGCTTCCTCAAGAAAGGAGCTGATCCTTGAAAGATGGGAAGGATTAAGGGGGTTGTTAACCCCCAAAGGTTTGGGAGGAAAAAGCTGGAGCTGGGGAGGGCAGGGCTGCATCTTTGATCCACTGCATGCATCTCCCTCTGGCCACAGATTGAGAACGGCTATTTCGTGCACTACTTTGCCCCAGAGGGTCTGCCCACAATGCCCAAAAACGTGGTCTTTGTCATTGACAAGAGTGGCTCCATGAGTGGCAGGAAAATTCAACAGGTTGGTCCCAGGGGGCCCCAGCAGAGCCCTGAAAACTCCCAGCCCCTCATGCCATCAGCTCTGATCCACCAGGCAGATCGTACTGGCTCGATTGCTCTGGGTGGGGAGCTTCCAGGGGCCAAGGGTGGCCTTGGCATGGGGCAGTCTCTCTCCACAGAACACCATGTCCCCACCCCAGACACCATGCCTGGCTGCCAGCCCAAGGGCCACAGGCTCTCAAGGAGTCCCTCTGAGTCCCACACCTTCTCTCCTCTCCCCACGACCAGACCCGGGAAGCCCTCATCAAGATCCTGAGTGACCTCAGCCCCAAAGACCAGTTCAACCTCATCACCTTCAGCAGGGAAGCCAGCCAGTGGAAGTCCACACTGGTGCCAGCCTCGAAGGAGAACGTGGATGAGGCCAAGAACTACGCTGCCCGCATCCATGCAGCAGGAGGTGAGTGTCTCCACAGCCCTGTAGGCCGGGGACTTCTGGGGTGCCCGGCTGGCAGCCACCTTGAGCGTGTGCCCTTCAGGGACCAACATCAATGATGCAATGCTGATGGCGGTGAAGCTGCTGGAGAGCAGCAACCAGGCCGAGCTGCTGCCTGAAGGGAGCGTCTCCCTCATCATCCTGCTCACGGACGGGGACCCCACTGTGGGTGAGGTCACTGCTGGCCATTCCAGGGACCCACAGCAAGGGGCAGGAAGGGGGATTGCTGAGGAGCCTCTAGCTCTGAGGTTCCAGAAATATCCATTAAGCTAATTGCTATTTTCTCATCCTTTTCCCAATCCTATGGGTCCAGGGGAGACCATTCCCGCAAGGATCCAAAAGAATGTTCAGGAAGCCATAGGTGGCCAGTACAGCCTCTTCTGCCTGGGCTTTGGCTTCGACGTCAGCTATGCCTTCTTGGAGAAGCTGGCACTGGACAACGGCGGCCTGGCTCGGCGGATCTATGAGGACTCAGACTCTGCCCTGCAGCTCCAGGTGCGTATGTGCCCCAGGTGGACGGCAAAGACCCAGGCAGACCCAGGGTGGCCTTTGTGACACTCCTCCCACAATGCTATAGGACTTCTACCAGGAGGTGGCCAACCCACTGCTGACAAAAGTGGCCTTCAGTTACCCAAGCAATGCTGTGGAGGAGGTCACGCAGGACAACTTCCAGCTCCTCTTCAAGGGCTCAGAGATGGTGGTGGCTGGGAAGCTCCAAGACAAGAGCCCTGATATGCTCTCTGCCAGTGTCAGCGGGCAGATGGTGAGAACGGTGGCCACGTCTTCCGGGAGGGGAGGGGCAGCTGGAGCAGCCTCCACCTTGCAGCCAGAGGGACTGGATCAGATCCCAGCCCTGCCACACTCCAGTGGATTGACATTGAGCAAGCTTCCAAGTGCCCTGAGCCTCCAGTTTCCCCTCTGCCTCCTATGAATGATACCAGTCCCCGCCCATGGGCTCAAGGTGGAGGTTCAGTTGGACAACGTAGTGACACTCAGAGCGCTGTGCTGTGCCTGGCATGTGTAGACACTCACCACTCTGTGCTCCCTCACCTCACCAGTCTTGAAAAGTACACAGTGACAGCAGGGACTCTGTCCTAATTGCCATCACCCGCTGTCCTCGTGCCAGTCCTCCATAGTTGCTCTTAGACAGGGAGAGCTACTCCCATTTCACAGCAGACTGAGCCTTCCTGTTCCCTTTTCTCATCTTCTATTTCACCCTGCATTTGCAGATCCTTCCTGCTGCTGTGTCTGCCCTGGCCAGGGTTTGGTTCCAATCCTCGTTACCCTTTCCCCCAAAAGGTCGGCAGACCTAGGTTCCTGGTTATCACCTGCTTTGCTGTGCTGGACAGTGGGGCAGTGGGATACCTTTTATTTCCACCTTTTTCTCAACCTTGGAGGCTCTATGACAAAGACATTTTACCCCCACACTCTCTCCCTACCCGCACCCGCCCCCCCACAAAGCAAACAAGGCCTTTGTGGTTCATGAACTGGACCTGGCCAATCAGGTATGTCATGGAAAAGCTCTAAAGTGCAGGGAAGGTGCGGACATCAGGCTTCACTGCTCCCTCCCTGGCTGGGCCCCTCTTTGCAGTACATGCAGAACATCACCTTCCATACTGAGTCCAGCGTGGCCAAGCAGGAGGAGGAGTTCCAGAGCCCCAAGTATATCTTTCACAATTTCATGGAGAGACTCTGGGCATACCTGACTATCCAGCAACATCTGGAACAGATGTGAGTAGCCATGAGGCAGGCCGTATGCAGCATCAGTATTCCCTAAGCCTTTTGCTGGTGGGGCAGGCACAGCTGACATGGGGGATCACAGGCATGGCAAGGGGCATCATGTCTGAGCTCCACATTGTCCCAAGGGAAACCCTCAGATGGATACCAAAGGGAGGGGGAAGCAGGCATCCCGGGACCTCCTGAGCTCTGACATCCTCAAACTACAGTGTTTCAGCATCAAAGGCCGAATCACAGGCCCTCAAGTCCCGAGCTCTGAACTTGTCACTCAGCTACAATTTTGTAACTCCTCTTACCTCTATGGTGGTCACTAAACCTGAAGGCCAAGAACAGTCTCAAGTTGCTGAGAAGCCTGCAGAAGATGGTGAGTGTGGACTAGAGGCCCTGCCTCCTGGGCAGCTGAGCTTCCACCCAGCATCCACCCTGCCCCTTCCCTGGGCCCAAGCCAAGACCCCAGCCATCCACAGGCTCCCAAGAGCCCAGAGAGGCTCACCCCATTTCACCGATGAGTAAACCGGGTGAGGTCTCCTTGGCACCTAGATTCACTGCACCTGAGTAGTTCAGGGGTTAGGAAGCAAGTTTACACATAAGCTCTTCAAATTACTCCAAACCTCCCTGACAGTGCCTCTCTCTCTCTCCCGCTGTGCGTGTGTTTTATCCAGATCATAAACACAGAAATGTCCACGTAGGAGGTAAGAGCCTAAAGGCTGGCCTGGGTCGGGTCCACTGACACAAAAAAGGCCCAGCCCTGCCCTGCTGCCAAGGGGTGGAGTTGTCTGGCCAAGAAGATCCAGCTGGGGCCCCAGAAAGAAGATCCAAGGAATAAACCTAAGTCTCACTGACTTCCAGGCCATGGTCTTTCCGTATTCCGTTCCGTAGGAAACCGGCTGTCCAGAATAACAGGTGGCAATGGAGGAGGGGTGGGGAGGGGGAGGTAACAGAATGAGCGCAGCTGTAGACTGGGCTCTGTCCTTAGCTGTGGAGGGGGGTTGCCTGCCCTGCTTCAAGCTCAGGTGTGTCTGAATAGGCGGCAGCTCTGCACATCCTTCCATTGTCAACAGAAGAGGACTCAATAGGCAAGGTAGTTTGAGGGCCACAGCCGGGGTGGGGAGGCATGACCTTCTAGGGGAGGAGATCCAGCACCGATTGTCTCCCATATGTGGGATGACTCTCCCCAGGTGGCCAGATGCAGAGAGAGGGGAGCCCACCCACCCTCTAAACAGCACACTCCTGGCTGGGGTCCCTGAGCCCTGGCCGGGGGACCCCATGACACTGAGAGAAGTGTGCATGTGGCATTTCTTCCAAAGCAGGAGTTGCCAACTCACAACCAAAACTCACAAGTTTTGAACTTCTCAACTCACCACCAAGCTTCAGACTTGCCAGCTCACCACCACATTTTGGGATTGGAGCTGCTCACCCCGCAGTAAGATCTGGACCACCAGGACCACCTAATGATCCTTCTCTTTTCCCTGATTCCTTCTATTTACGGAACTTCAGGGACCTGGCATTCGGTAAGTACTTTCTGAGTCTTAGAGGACCTCACTTTCCCCGTGATGGTCATAGTGGGGTAAGAGAAAGCACAGAGCATAAGTCAGATGCGGGGAGCTGCTGTGGCGAGTGTGCTCTAGACGCAGTGGCTGGCTCAATCTAGGATCTCTGCAAAAGGAGGGTCGGGGTGAGCCAGCTTTGGCAGCACAGCCTCTCCTGAGGGACTGCTCTCACCTGCCTAGCTCTGCCCAGCCACCCCTTTGCCTTGTCCTTAGCACCTCATCTCCTTCAACGTATGCGCTCCTGGCTCCTTCCACTCTCCCTAGGTTGTCAGGTCATAATCTGTATCAGAGCAGCTTCTTATGCTCCTTGGTTAGAGGGGACCCAGGACCCCAAAGGGGCAGGGACTGGCCAAGAGGGCTCATGGCGGAGCTCTTTGAAACATGGTTGCCAACACTCTCCCTCCTGAGGCACCTCTCCCCCCCTCACAGCTGTGGACATCAGGCACCCCCTTCCGGAAACAGAACTTTATGTGTCCTTGGTTCTCATAGGATAGGATTCCCTACTTGCAACGGAACCTTCTAGGAAGGGAAGGCTTCCTCCATTCCCAAAGCCAACAATGGCTCCTTGTGCTGTTTCTGATCCCCAAATGTGGACTCAGATGCAGCCATACAGCCAGGCTGGACTTTCTCAGCCCCTCCCCTCACTCTGTGCCCTGCTAGGCTAGGTGTGAGTGGAACAGAGCACACGGTGGTTTGGCGGGTGGCTGTGGCAGGTGCGCCTGCAGGGTGTGCTGACTGCTCCCAGTCCTGACTGGTGCGCCTGTCTCTTCCTCAATGTCCATGCACTGATGCCCACTTCATTGTCACTAGCACCCTCAAATCCCAATCAATTCGTGTTGCACGCTGCAGAAGCAACAACCAAAGGTACACCCAGGCCGGGGCCCTGACTGGGAGACCCTGGGAAGGGAGAGCTCTGGGAGTCTCTTTGAACCTGTCATGTGAGTTTGTCCACATCGAAGTGGAGAAGGAGCTGGCCACACCCGTCCGATGCTCCATCCTGTGATGCCCCTGCTCCCCAGGAAGGGGCTGCCTGAACCCAGACCTTTGCTTCCCTTTTTTTCTTTTAGAAACAGCAACAACAGCCCCGTCTGCAGGTAAGTTGCCAGCTCCCCCAGCGCCCCACCCATCCTTGCCTCCTAGACTTCTCTGCCTGCCTCAGGAACTATGTTCCTGTTGTTCCAGCCTCTATCCAGCCTCCTCCTATCTTCCTGATGCTGCCTGGGCCCAGCAGGGACCAGCTCTGTGTGGACATCAAGAACTCCCAGGGACCCATAAACCTGCTCTCAGACCCAGACCAAGGTGAGAGGTGCACTCCCGGCCCACCACCTGGAGACCCAGACACCACTCATGTCCCCTTGCCACCTTCCCGCAGAGGCACTGCATGCATGTGCCCTGTGCCCTGGCATGGGCATGCCCTCCTGCAGCTACCCACAGGCCTTTCACTGGACCCCTGTGCAGGTCTGGGTGGCCTGGGCATACTAGGATCAGTGCCCAGAGCTCAGAGGAGAAGCCGAGAGCTGCCAGAGTATCAGGGAGCTATCCAGGGTCACCCCCAGGAGTGATGTTCCAGCTGTGGATATCAATGTCTGCAGAGGGCAGCTGCACTGGCCACACCCCACCCCAACCCTGGAAGGGCAGACATGGGGACACACAGCACCTGGACATGCTTACACAGCCACAGCTCCTGCCCTCCTCCCTGGTCTCCTGCTTCACTCCACTCAGGCCCAGTCTGTTTGCTCCCAAGGGCAGGGAGCTCCAATTTTCCATCCTAATCTTGGCATGCAACTGGCTCAGGACAAGGCACTCTTCAGGTGCTTGAGGAAAGTTTAAGGACTTGAGATAAGACACACACACACACACACACACACACACACACACACCACCGTCTTCTCAGAAGTCTTACTGAGGGTGGCTGTCACCAAGGACTTGCAGGCCCTTCCAAAACCATGTGTGACTAAGGTGCAAGTGGAAGATTTTTGGGAACCAGGCTGGCAGTATGAAGGAAAGCTAAGAAGAGGGTGCCCCTCCTAAAGAAATTAGTTGGTGAACGACGGTTCCTTGTGGGTGCGTTGTTGAAGGCGATCGATTCTCTTTTCTGGCCAATGCCCAAATCCTGGGTTTCATCTCTCCGGTCCGGTCTTCTCAGGGATTGAGGTGACTGGCCAGTATGAAGCGAAGAAGGCTGGATTCCAGTGGATTCAGGTGACCTTCAAGAACCCTCAGGTGCAGGTTCACGCGTCCCCTAAACGCGTGGTGGTGACTCGGGACCGAAGAAGCTCTGCATACCAATGGAAAGAGACGCTGTTTGCAGTGTTGCCTGGGTAAGTCCCAGGCTGGGGTCCCCTGCGAATGGCCTCTCAGACCACATTGGCTGATGATAGTGCTTACCAATGGCCTGAGGTCACAGATCTGGGAATGGAGCGACTGGCAGGAGTCCTCGGCAGTGAGCTGCACTAACGGAAGAGACACAGAGAGCCCTGCCCCAAATCCCTGTGTCTCTGGAGGAAACCAGGAATTGCCTGGGGACCTGGTTCCTTCACACCTAGCTCAGGTCACTCTCCCATGGAGGAAGCAGTGGAGTTTGGAGCTAGCTCTGCAGCTAATCCTGCATGACCCTATGTAGGCCCCTTAGCCCTCTGAGCCTCAGTTTCCTCACTAGTACCTTGAGATGATCATCCTAGCCCCGAGTCATCTCCCAATGAGGAGATGTGCTTGGGAAACATGTGCCATCAGATGGGACAGTGTCCCCCTGGCCCAGCAGTCTCTATCTGTTGAGGTCATGATGATAATTCTGAGACAGCAAAGGACTCCATCCACCGGGGGTCACATACTGTGCAGCTGGGAGCTAATGGAGGCCGATGTGACTTCATGGCCACCCTATCAGTGGTCTTCCAGGGCAGCCCTCCAGCTCTGGAAGTCACGAGGAGCCTGGGAGAGAGCGCAAGGATCCTGCTTCTCTGTGAGCAGTGCCCTCTGAGCCCCAGGCCTAGGCCATAGCCTATCTTTTCCCAAATGTAGAAAACCCTGTCCCTTGCTGCCTTTCCAAATCTCTTAGCAGGGCCTTTTTTCCACTTGTCAAATGAGCACACACCCAGCAAATCTAAGAGATTTTCTGAAAACCTTCCTGATTTCATAGAAGACCTTAAAGTTTCTTCTTATCTGATGGCCACCCAAAGGCTGATAGTGTTTCTATGTCTCGGAAATACACACTAGAAAATGCAATAAAGAATTCCTATTCATTCTAGTGATCGAAGATCCAAGTAGTTTCCTGAGCTATAGATAACACACATAAAAAAATGGACATTTTAGATTGAATCAAATCAAAGGACAGTATAAGTTTAGGGCACTTCCATTTAAAATAACCTCTGAGTGACAGCAGAATCTTATTCCATGTGCTTCAAGTAAACTAACATTTATGGTGCTGGAGTGGTGGCTCAGTGGTTACGGCACTTGCCCAGCATGCGTAAGGATGTGGGTGCAAACCCCAGGACATATATGCAACAAAGTGTCAGAGCAATGAAAGCCATGTGAAAAACTAAATAAAAATGGATTCTCTCTGTCTCCCTCCCTCACTGTCCTTGTCTCTTAAAAAAGAAAAAAGAAAAAACTAGCATTCATAAGGAAATAAAAAGGACAAGAAATTGCAAATATTATTTTTTTGTTTATTTATTTATTTTATATTGGGAATTGAACCCAGAGGCGCTTAACCATTGAGCTACATCACCAGCCTGTTTTAACTTTTATCTCAAGGCAGGGTCTCACTAAGTTGCTGAGGCTGACTTTGAACTTGTGATCCTCCTGCCTCAGCCTCTTGAGCTGCTTGGATTACTGGCGTGTACCACCCTACCAGCTGAGGGACTGTGGTGCACATCCATAATTCTAGCCACTAGAAAGACTGAGGCAAGAAGTTCTCAAGTTTGAGGTCAGCCTGGGCAACTTGCAAGAGACCTGTCTCAAATAAAACAAAAGAAATGGGACTGGAGTGATGGCTCAGCAGGTTAGACATTTGCCTGGCATGCGTGAGGACCTGGTTTCAAACCCTAGCACCACATACACAACTAAGTGTCCTAAAAACAAAGGCCAGATGAAAAAGTAATTAAAATTGATTCTCTTTCTCTCTCTTCCTCTCTCTTTTTTAAAGAGAAACTTTAAGGTCTTCTATGAAATTGAGAAGGTTTTCAGAAAATCTCTTTTTTAAAGAGAGAGGGACAGTGACAGAGAGAGAGAAAGAGAGAAACAATTTTATTTAGTTTTTCATGTGGCCTTCATTGCTTTGAGACTTTGCTGTGTACATGGTGCTGGGGTTTGAACTCTCGTACTTGTGCATGCCAGGCAAGCACTGTAACTGCTGAGCCACCGCTCCAGCCCCTCTATTCCTCTCTCTTAAAAGAGAATGAAAAAAGAAAGAAAGAGAAAGAATGAAAGAAGAAAGAAAGAAAGAAAGAAGGGAGGGAGGAAGGAAAGAAAGAAAGAAAAAAGGGCTCTTAGTGGTAGAGAGCTTGCTTAGTACAGGTGAGGCCCTGGGTTCAATCCCCAGTACTGCCCCACCCCCGCAAAAAGGAGATAGAACAAAAAAGTCTTACCCTCTAGATGTTAGAACCCACAATTATGAGTAAGCACTCACTGTCAAAAGGAGCACCAGCCATAAACAGGCACAGAGTAGGTGTATCAGAGAAACCTCTGGGGGCTGGGGTTGTAGCTCATAGGTAGAACACTTGCCTAGCGTGGACAGGACCCTGGGTTCCATCCTCAGTACCACAAAAACAAAAACAAAGAAACAAAATCTTTAAGAGAAATCCCCTAAATCATATAAAGCTAATTCATGAAAACCCAAAACATCAAGGAAGGTACCCATTGTTTTATAAACGGTACCCAGAAAACTGGATATCATTAAGCTAATTTTTTTAAAAGAGAGAGGGACAATGAGAGACAGAGAGAGAGAAGAATCAGTTTTATTTAATTTTTCATGTGGCCTTCATTGCTCTGAGACTTTGTTGTGTGTGTGGTGCTGGGACTCAAACCTGTGTCCTCGCTCATGCCAGGCAAGTGCTGAAACCGCCGAGCCACCTCTTCAGCCCCCTCATTAAGCTAACTTTGGTCCTGTTTTACTACTGAGAAAACGGAAGCCCAGAGATATAAGGGACACCCCCAAACACACCCCGCCGGACTACACTCTGGCTTCCTAGATGGGAGTAGGCCAGTTTCTGTGACAGTAGCTCTGCCTTCCTGCTCAGGATGCTGGGTCTCTCCACAGCCTAAAGATAACCATGGACAAGAAGGGGCTCCTGCTGCTTAGCGGCCCAGACAAAGTAACCATCAGTCTGTTGTCCTTGGATGGCTCTGGAAAGGGGCTTCTGCTACTTCTGCATGACACCGACCGTTTCTCCAGCAACGTTGACGGGACCCTTGGTACTCCACCCACTGCCTGGGCTTAAAACATCCTCAGAAAACCACTTCTGCCCCCAAACAGACAGCAGCCCTCACCTCCCTGTGACTCCCAGGCTCTCTGTCTATATCCCTCACTGACCTGTCGTTTCTATCTCAGGCCAGTTTTACCAGGATGTGTCCTGGGAGACACCAGCAGCAGCAGATGACAGCAAACGGATGCTGAGGGTTCAGGGAAAGGACTACTCTGCCACCAGGTGACTCAGCAGAAGGCCACTGAGCTTGGCCAGGGTGGTGTGAGGACCAGGAAGCTGGGAGCTGGGCTCTGCAGAACCCCGCTCCTCTGTCCTTGCTCAGGAACTAGAAACAGTAGATACTGTAAGGAAGTCTGAATCAGCTGACCCCACAAAGGAGGGTGGGTTCAGACCCACAGAAAGTATACTAACCCTAAAATTACTAGGAGTGGTTGGGAGTAGAAGGACTCTCCATGTCCACTCCCCCAACTCTCAGTCAGAGTCCTTCTCAGGGCCCCAGACCCTGGAGACCACACACACTGGGTCACTTGGGTAACCTTTTCAGTGGCTAGGCCTTGTCCTGTGCTGGAGAACATTCTATAGGGCCTCTAGAACTCCCCACTCTCCATGTTCCTGCCCCCAGCTGTCCCCCTGTTTCCACCACACTTGAGATTGGCTGATCACCTGTTTGTCCATTTGTTTGTCTTCTATCCATCCCAGAGAGCTCAAGTTGGATTACCAAGAGGGACCCCCAGGAAAGGAGGTGTCTTGCTGGGCTGTGGAGGTGTAGCCCTAATGGAAGGAGCCCTGAACCCTACTGCTGTGGGGTCACCTATGGGGCCTGGATCATGATGCAAATAAAGAAAGGTGATGTGAACCCACAGAATTGTCTCTTGTTTCATGTAGCCAAATCCCAGGGCCTCAGATTCCCATCCTGGACTTTTAGCCTTGTGGAATGTTAGAATCTTCCACTGTTGACCCTTAAGGGCCTTTGCCACTGAGGCCCATGGAGAGCTTTCAGCTCAATCCCATCATTTTACTGACAAGAAAATTAAGACTAAGAAAGAAGAAAGAAATAAAAAGAAGAAAGAAAGAAAGAAAAAGAAAGAAAAGAAAAAAAGAAAGAAAATTAAGACTAAACCACCCATTTAAAATTAAAATGTTGGTCCAAGCCAGGCGCAGTGGTGCATGCCTGTAACCCCAGTGGCTCAGAAGGCTAAGGCAGGAGGATCACAAGTTCAAGGCCAGCCTCAGCAACTTAGTGAGGTCCTAAACAATTTAGTGAAATAAAAAAATAAAAAAGGGATGTGGCTCAGTGGTTGAAAACCCTGGGTCTCAATCCCTTAGTACCAGAAAGAAAGAAAGAAAAAGTGCTGGTCCAGTGCCCAGCAAGGGACCAAAAAAAAAAAAAATGTGAACTGAGTTGGCCTGTTCTCCAGGGCAGCTCCCAAACTCTCCCAGTGGGCCGGGGGCTCTTTGTGGTGGATTTACTTTACACAGGTTGATTTTCACACCTGGGCTGCAGAATCTGGTAGACAAGTGAGCACTGGTAGATAAAGGAGACAGAAATGAGGCCAGCAGGCTCTCTTCTTGTGGGGTGGTCTGGGTCC
This sequence comes from Aplodontia rufa, assembly GCA_004027875.1. Taxonomy (NCBI): domain Eukaryota; kingdom Metazoa; phylum Chordata; class Mammalia; order Rodentia; family Aplodontiidae; genus Aplodontia; species Aplodontia rufa. Next base: position 10,833 of record PVKS010001423.1, on the reverse strand, counting down.
TCAACTCTAAATCCCATGCCATTGAGAGAATCCACTCCTGTCCATGTTAGGCACCCTAAAATTCTTCCATAAGCAAAACGTACTTTAAAAAAATGTATTCTCATAGTCATCCCTTTGTATCTTCAGGTTCTGTCTCTGTGGATTCAACCAATCATGTACCAAAAGTATTTTTTTAAAATTGCATTTGTATTGAACAGGTACAGACTTTTAAAAAGATCATTATTCCCTAAGCAATGCAGTATAATAAGTATCCACATAGTGCTCACAGTGTATTAGATATTGTAAGGAACCTAGAACTAGATGGCCCAAAGCTTACTGGAGAGTATAAGCAGGCTCTGTGAAGATGCATTGCCATTTTACATAAGGGACTGGAGCATCCACCGATTGTGGTATCCTGTTCTGGAACCAATCTTCTGTGGTTACTGAGGGACAGCATACACCTACGACATGTTCCATGGTTTACAAATAAATAGGATCAAGAGAATAAACAATGACGACAACAAAACGAGTATGAAAATAAAAAGAAAAAAATCAGAGATACCAGGATAGCAGTGATTGACCACAAAGCTTTGCTCTGAGCTTCCTGGCAGCCAGGTAAAGCAGAAAATAAACTCATTTGCTTGCTAACAGGAAACTGAATAGATAATCAGAGAAGCATTCTTTTCTAGCTCTTGAGCTAGTCTTTCTAGAAAGCTCAGAAGTCTGGCCAGTGGGAGGGGTCTTTAGCAGCAGATTTGCCCAACACAAACGTTCCTCCTTGTACTCCTGTCCCCACTCCTGGGAAGGTGGGGGTCTCAGGCTGTCTTTTTGAAGCTCTCTCAGGGGCCTCAAGCCAGAGGTCCACAAGATGAGAGAACAGGCAAAAGAGGACATTGTGTAGGGCTGGCAAGGGACAAGAGGAGTGCTCAACTCCTCTCCCTGATCCATGACACCACCATGTGAGGTGGGCTCTGCAGCAGCAGAGGAGTCACTGTTGACCTCCTGGCCCTGCCAGCACCTGCAGGGTGGGTGCTAAAAGTAGGTCCGTGCCTTTCTTCTTCCACCAGCTGCTTTCCAGCACCTACTTGGGCCAGACCCTGGGCCGGGTCCCGTGGGTACACTGGGCATAATGATAGATAGTGCCTCTTGTGAGAGCTGCCACCCAACACATGATCAGATATTGCCGGAGCCCAGCGAGAGCCATCTCACCCAGCCTGGCCATGTCAAGGAAGCCTTCCTGGAGGTAGAGGTGTTGGGTGGAGGTTTGAATAATGAAAAGTAGTTAGCCTGTTGGGAAAGGAAGGCAGAGACAGCAGATGTGGGGAACATGTTACTAGGCCTAGAGCCAGGACCGTGTGCACTGAGTTCAGAGAGGGGGAAGGAAGCAGTGGGAGAGGGAGAACCAGGCCTGCTCAGGCTGTGTACGCTTTGCCAAGGAGCATGGTCTCTGTCCTGAAGGCCAGGCTGTATGCAGGGACTGGTGGAACAAGGTCAATAGGGAATGGGGAGAGGACATCTGCCTAGTTTTTGCCTGCAAGGAGCATTCCCCGCCCCCGAGTGTTTGGAGGGGCGGGGTTTAACTGGGCCCCTCCCCCTGTCTTTCTCCCAGCAGCCTGGCCTGGCTGCTAGCTGGAGCAGTAGGGCAGAGAGAGGGCTTCCGGAGGAACGGAAAGGATGTGAGGTTGGCTTTTCACACCCTGTATCTGGCAGGATCATTCTCTCCTCACATATGTGAAAACCAGCTTTGCGATGATCAGTGGCTCCTTGACCCACCAAGGATAGCATGGGGTAGCAGGGCCTGCACACTCCAGAGGGGTCCATGTAACAGTCCAGCCCAGACCTTTGTCACATTCACCCTGGGGTCATGAGAAGACTTTCAGGTTGGGAGCTGTATCTCATGTGTCCTCTGCCCAGAGCAGAAATAGCCACTGGAGTGTCCTGCAGCCACCTGGGAGTCACCTTTCCTTCCCTCCAGTCCCCTCTGCAGGCTCCTAGTCCAGTGTGGCCTCCAGAAAACACTGCTTCTGGTTCCAGGAGTGGGGAGCAGCTGGGGGTTATCTGGAGTTGGAGGTAGAACAACTCTTAAGACCATAGCTGCAGGGCTGGAGTGGTGGCTCAGTGGTTACAGCACTTTGCCTGGCATGTGCAAGGACCCCTGTACCATGCACACAACTAAGTGTTGGAGCAACAAAAACCAGATGAAAAACTAAATAAAATTGATTCTCTCTCTCACTGTCCTTCTCTCAAAAAAAAAAAAAAAAAAGACCATAGCCATAGGCCATCACCCACTGACATTCAGGGCTTTCTCCAGTTCGATTCCAACCTCCTCTGATCTTACTGTGCCTCCTACTCTGCCATCTACCAAATCACCCACTGCTTCCTTACAGAGTCTCCTCTGCCCAGCAGACCCTTAGACCCCAGGTAGAGAAAACAGCAGAGGCAAAAGCTCTGGGGAAGGACAGGTTACCTTCGCACAGTTAGAAGCAGCCTGTGTGTCTGGACCCCAGAAAGTGAGTGGAAGCTGGAGAGGCCAGGGGAAGGACTTTTGTCCCAAGAGCAATGAGTGGGAAATGTCATCTGTGGGATTCAGGCAGGGAGTAGTGATCAGTTCTGCTCTGCAAGACACTGTCTCTGGGGGGTGGTGAGAGAGGCCCAGGAAGGGCAGTTGCAGTTGCCAGGTGGGAGAGGTTGTCCAGGCTGCTGACCTCTTATAGTCCCATCTCCAGGAACCTCTCTCTGCACTCCTGCTCCACCCCAAAGTGGTTGGGAGGGAGAGAAAGTGGTCACCATGAGGTGACTAGAAGACCCCAGAAAGGCCTGGTCCAGCTGAAGGCAAACTTGAGCAGATGTGAAAACAGAACTGAGTTACTAAACCCTGTGCCCCAGATCCTGGCCCGGGGTATTGTGTTCATCTGCTGATTCGATGGATATATCAGTGGATAAATGGATGGACAGATGGTAGGACCAATGGGTGGGTGAGTAGATGGATGGATGGAAAGATGGTTGGAGGAATGGAAGGATGGAAGAATGGGCGAGTGGATAAGTAGATGGGTGGATGGTTGGATGAATGGTGGATGGAGGGCTGGTGCTACAGTTTGGACCTGGGGTGCCCCAAAAGGCCTATATGTTAAAGGCTTGTTTGCCAGCCAGTGGTACCTTTTAAGAGGTGGAGGAATATTTAGGAGGCGAGTCTGTTGTCTAAGAGGAAGCTGGATCTTTGAGTGACATGCCCTTGAAGATGATGTTGGAACCCTGGGCCCTTCCTCTCTCTTTTTGCTTCTATCCACCGTAAGGTGAACAGGCCTCCTCTGCCATGCACTCATGCCATGATATACTGTGTCACCACAGCCAGAAGCAATGGGGCCAAATGTGCATGAACTGAAGCCTCTAAACCATGAGCTTAAAGAAATCTTTCCTCTTTTAAGTTGATTAACTCAGGTATCTTGTCATAGTAACAGAAAGTTGACTAATGCAGCTGTCCCTGGGTTCTGAAATGTGCTCAACGCTTCCTGAATCCCTTTGATCCACAGTCAATTCTCGAGGTCTTCTCCTTCCCAAATCATACATTTGATTCCCCAGACACTGTCTCCCACCTCTATCAGTTGACAGATCCAACCAGCCATCCCCTCCTTTCGACTGCCATGGACCCAGCTGCCCATTCCGTGGCGCAGGGCTTCATGAAGGCATGCAGAGGCAGCTGTCTGGTTTCCATGTTGGGCTTTATTGCTCCAGCTCCTCCCACAGCCCCACACAGTGCCCCTGTTCCAATGAACTGGGCTTTCCACCTCAACCGAGCTGGCATGTTTACTCAGAACAAGTTGGGGACAATATAGTCAGTGTGGACACCATCAATCAGACCTTCCCCATTGTTGTGGACAAACCAGCAGACGACCTTTGTGCCAACACTGGCATCCTTTCTGTAGTCTTTCTGGGAGCCCCTGGGAGAAGAAAAGAGAGGTGCATCGTTAGGCAAGATGGCTGTGATAGTCATGGGCCTAAGGTTGAAAGAAGGTGAGAAGTTAGAAATTCCATGTATGTGTGTGTGTGTGTGTGTGTGTGTTACATGCCTGGCAAGTGCTCTACCACTGAGCCACATCCCCACCCCAAGAATTTAGAAATGCTAAGAGTCTATAATTCTTTGGTCAAGAATGAGTTCACATGATGATTCTTCTAGGGAGCACAGACTGGGATTTTCTTTGATTGAGAGGGGCCTAAAGCGGGGGTCAAGTTCTCCAAGAGAAACTAGAGTCCCCAATAGAACACAAGAGCCCACCAGGCAGGCAAATGTGCTGGGACAGAGCGCTCTTTCCTCCTGTGTGTTGCTGGGCAGGATGAGGGAGGGTGTTGGAGGTGCCTCCTCACCTTGTGACAGTCAACTGGTGGTTCTTTACCACCATTGTGGCATCTGGCTTTGTGGGATCAGAGCCTGGGTGGATGTCAGACACTTTAAAGTCAAGAGCGTGGAAGAATTGCCCTGGAAATGAAAACATTCACGCTGTCAGCCCCTGGGCCATGACCACAGATAAAGTTTGGCCTCTGGCCTTCCAGGGCTGATGCTGAGGCTGAACGGGGTGTCATGAGCTGGGGACAGTGAGACTAGGATGGCTGCGTGCATGTTTTCCCCATGCTGTCCTGTGGAGCATTGGAGCCTGCAGTTGGAGCATTCCATACCTAGCAGCCCATGCGTCTGCACTGACATCCGGTGACTGTCCACCACATAGAAGCCTAGAAAGTCATGGTGATCTGGAAGTTTCTTCCACACCTGGTGCAGGACAACTACAAAGGTGACCCCATCTCCAAAGGAGATTACCATGTTCTTCTTCCTGTTGATTGTCAGGGACAGCCTAGGAGAGAAGAGGAGGTGGCTGTGGGCCCAGTGGACATGACCTTGGCCATCTGAATCAAGGGCATCTCAGCAAGTCTTCTGAGTCCATGGCACCCGAGAGCACACGGACTCCAGAAACTGCATCTGGAGTGGTGGAAAGAGGACACCTGGTGCCTGTTGTCTACACATCTTGACTCCTCTGTAAGCAGGGAAGAACTCCGTGGCCCCCAGTCTCTCCTATCCCCCCTGTGGGTGTTTGGTCCTAAGATTGGTACAAATCCCTCAACAGCCTCCTTACCCTCAGGCTGTTGCGTGCCTTAGAGACGCAGCTGGAGGACCTTACCCATCCTGTGTGACTGTGACTGTGTCCAGCCAGCTGAAAGTGCTCGGTACAGCCCCATTCCATAGGGTAATTTTTTCCGTTGTCACCTCCACCCGGAAGTCCATCTGAGTGTTGGTAATGCCCAGTTTCCCAAAGTAAGTTTTTCTGGGGTTGGAGGCAGGGCCACCTCTCTTGTCTCCAATGATCTGCCCATTAACAGTGAGACCTGCCAGAGGGTTGGGGCAGGGAGAGAGATCAGTGAGGCTCCCTGAGTCCAGGCTGGCCTTGAGGGATGCATGTTCCCCTTCAGCAGACCCACTGAAGGGTGGCAGAGTGGGGGCCCCGAGGAAAGACCAGGACATCAGAGCCAATCCCTGCCTGCGCCAGGACACTTCAGATCTTGGTTGTGCTGGGACATTGTGGAAATGCCCCTTGCCTGAGCCAGGGAATGCTCTTCAGAGAAAAAAAAAACTGTTCCCCAGATTTAGGCAAGGTCCTGCCCCCAGCACCAGTCTACCGGTTACCCCTGGCCCTCTCTCTAACAGCACCCGGAACTCAGTCTGGCTCGCAGCGCCCGCCCCTCCTCCTGCAGCTGGAGTTCTCTGTGTGTAAAGATTGATTGTGCTAGCAGGAAGAGCAAGGAGACCTGGCTCCTGAGCCCTCCTCACAGCTCCAGATCTTCCCAGGAAGCACCTCAGCCTGCAGCACCCACCTGTGGCTGGGTCCTGGATGAGGCGCAGCACAGTGCCCGGGTCTTCGTCAATGTTGAAGCAGATGGCATCTTCTTTTCCTGGGACTTGGATGATGAAGTGGGGGTCTCCATCGACTGAGGGCACATTAGAGAAGGGGCTGGTTCACAGGGCCTCCTGCTATACCAGGGCTCTCCCCTGACCTCCTGGATCCTGTGGGCTGGACTTCCAGGTAGGCAGGAATGCTGTGCCCAAGACCCTGAACCTTGCCTAGGGAGGGCCCAGGAACTCACCATAGTAGTAGGGGGTTTGAGGCGGCTGGTAGCCAACTGTGGAGCAGAGAAAAGGCGGAGCTAAGTGAGCAGCCCTGGGGAGGGCCTGGGCCCACTCTCCCCTTTCTTGCTTCCTCATACCCATTCCCCCTGCCCTGCCACCCCCACTCTTCAACACCTGGGCCATCTGCCTAGCTTAACTGATTCAGCAAAGATCACAAAGGGGAGCCGGGCAGCAGAGATGGCCACAGTGCAGCAAACACTCACCCAGATGGGCTGTGGCAGGGGTCTCAGATGTAGCTAGAAAGAAGCCAAAGGGCAGTCATGAGCAGAGTGGAGAGGTTCCCTGCTGCTCAGTCATGTGCCTCTGCCTGTCTTGGGGATATTGGTCCCCAGTGAGATCCTAACACAGGCACATAAAACATAGGGATGTGATCCCAAAGTGTAGGCTTTATAAATGGGCACCTGCCCAGGGAATCCCTTTACAGGGCAGGTGGTAGGGGTATCATTTTAATGCTGGAAAGATGGCCTTTTATATGGCTAGAACGCAAACCAACAAGTCACCAGTTTCTCTCTCCTAGAGCTCACAGCAGACATCTCTCCCCATTCTTGGGCTTCCCAGGCCCTACCTGGGGTAGGTTGAAGCCTACAGTAATCTATCAGTCTTTTGTAGTAAAACACCTGCCTCTCACAGGTACACACATGCATGTATACACATACACATACATTTGACAGGGCTGCTCTGAGTAGTAAGTGATCGCTCTGTCCTGACGTGCTCCTTACAGACATGAGGGGGCGGTTGACAGGTGCAGAGGATGTCCTGCCTGGAGGTGATGGGCTGCTGTGGGGGCAGGGAGGTTCCAATTTTATAGCGAGAGAGGTGCAGAGTGCCCCGATTCCTAGCAATCTCCAGTGTGGGGACTGGGCCCATGCTGCCTAGGCCTAAGTCTTAGATCAGCAACCTACTGAATTCTTGAACAAATAGACTTAACCTCTCTGTGCCTCAGTTTCTTCACTATAAAATGTGAATCATAAAAGGATTCCCTTGGGCTGGGACAGTGGCTGAGCGGCTAAGGCACTTGCCTTGTATACACAAGGACACAGGTTTGAACCCCAGCACCATGTACACAACCAAGTGTCAGAGCAATGAAAGCCACATGAAAAACTAAAATTGATTCTCTCTCTCTCTCTCACTCGCTCACTGTCCCTCTCTCTTTAAATAAATAAAATAATTCCCTTGGAGGGAAGCTGTGGGGTGGAGTATAAGTGCCTGATATGCTAAATTACTAATTTTTGCCAAAAGCTGAATACTCTCATGCTAATGGTCTCTCCTGGGGCAGAGAAAGTCCTCCCTAAGCCACTGATGGGAAACAGGCTCAGAGAGGAACAGAGTCTGGTCCATGGTTACTCATGAGTTGGCACAAATGGGCTGTACCTGAGCCCAGGTGTGCTGAGCCTCCCCTGACTCTGGGTTGGATGTTCCTAGTGGCTTGGAGAGACCTCTTGGGTTTCCTCCCCCTCCCAGGATGCCCACCTGGCCACCTGTGACACTTACCTTCTGTATCACCAGGTACAGCGAGGAAGGAAGATGAGAAATGTGTTAGAAGCCATAGACTACTGGTCGGGGCCAGTGCAACCAACGGGAGTGGCCCAAGCAGGAGCCAGGGCCAACAGCAAGCTTTGTCCCCACAGAGTGACATCTGGAACCAAAAACTGGAAGACAGAGGCCTGGCCTAGCCTGGACCAACTATTTGCCTCCTTTGTCTCTCAATGCCAAGCACCCTACCTGCACCCAGTTGCAATGGGCATTCTGTTGAGTAGAGTCTGGAGTCTGGTTGAGGAGGCTTGGTCCCAGCCTCCAGTTCTCAGGGCCTCTTTTTCCTCACAATCCCCAGGTACCTAGTGGTGCGCTCTGGGCTTAAGTCTTAGGTGGTAAGTGCTTATTCTTGTCTAACTGAGCCCATTCATGCTTGGTTTAAGTCCCTTATTTGAAATGACCCATGGGCAGAATGTTGCCTTGACTCATCCCGTGAGAGACTTAGAGGTTCCTATTCACTGCCCACTCCATTGTCCCTGCTGACTGCTTCCCCCTAACCCCTTCTCTTTCGCTTACTTATTTATTGTATGTCCTAAAGACTGAACCCAGGGGACTCTACCACTGAGCTATATCCCTGCTTTTTTATTTTGAGACAGGGTCTCACCAAGTTGCCAAGGCTAGCCTTGAACTTGTGACTCTCTTGCCTCAGCCTCTCCAGTGGCTGGGATTACAGGTGTGGGCCACCACACCCAGCTGCCTGCTTCATTCTCACCACACCACCTTCCCCACCCCTTGGCCAGTGTCCTCTCAGATGTCCCCAGACCTGCCACTCTTCAGGAAGTCTGGTCTCCCTGGCCTGGTCCACTGCTCCGCTGGCTACCCAGGGCCCACGGTCCTAGAGGGAGGCCTCTGGATTCTGGCCTCCTCTCTCTGTGCCCACCTTCCCCAGGTTTGTCCGCGATGGCTGTCTGGTCCTCATTGTCCTCAGGCTTGGTCACCACCATGGAGGTCAGTGGAGTCACAAAGTGGTACTTGAGGGACAGGTCCAGGGCCTGGGCCGTGAGGTTCTCTTTTTCCTCCCCTTGGGCATTCTTGCTGTGAAGAGGGACCACTCGGGAGGGTCAGCCCAGAGAACAACCCCTGCCATAGCCAGACCAGGGCCCCCAGATTCAGCCAGGGACCCCCTCACGCCCCTCCCTACTCTCGGGTGCCCCAAAGTGAGGCCCACTGGGGCTCAGAAGAGAACAATTCACCAGCCCCCTGGAGACAAACTGTTTCCTCTCTGGGCCTCAGTTTCCCCACTTATCAAACATAAGGAGCTGGAAATGAGCACAATAATCATGCATGACAGTATCCATGTGCCAAGAGCTCAGCATGGGACAGACCCCAATTGAATGAACGCTGATGTTGCCCTCTCGAGGAGCCCAGCTCTGCCCTCTGGACACTGGAGCCTGAATCAGCCTTCACTGTCACCAGGTTGTGCTGGATGCAGGGAGCAGGGTGCACAGGCCCTCCCTGCCCTCCAGGCCCTGACGCCTCAGCAGAGCTCGCCTGCTCCAGCCTTGGCATGACAGGCACAGACACAGGTAAACATTCCCTTGACCGAGCCAAGAAGGGGTCAAAATAGCAGGAACGGGCAAGGGGTGCCCTTCCTCAGTGCAACACAAGGTGGGGCGCGGCTATGTGAAGGGTGGGCCAGAGTCACCGTTTCTCCAGTAGCTGCTCAATGGTGAGGTAGGCCCAGAGCCGCTCAATGTAGTTCCCAAAAATGTAGTCTCGCTCCTTCAGGGCCTCCTCCATCTCCTTCACGTCCACCTCTTCAGTGAAGGTCAGGTCATTGAAGGCCTGGGTGAGGATGAGAGGAGTTGAGGCATTTAACAGCTGGAGACAGGTGGGCCAGCACACTTCTAGGCCCAGGTTCTCTGCTTACCCCTTGGCCCTTCACATCTGCCTTGAAGCTATTCATGTCCTCGTCGGCCAAGCGCCCAGCCACCACGATTTCAGAGCCATCGTAGAAGTGCTGGTAAGTGTTCTGGGTGAGGTCCAGGATGGCATTCTGGGGGTACTCCACCTCCACATCTGTCATCAGTGGGTGAGCTACCTCCTCGTAGAAGCCCTGGAGTCCATATGGGGGATGGGGTCATCTCAGGCCCCCAGGGCCAGCAAGGGGCTGGCTCTCGTGATGCTGTGGTATGGCATCCAGTCCCCTGGCCCTAGAACAGTGCCACCTCCTGGTTTTCATTTCTGTGTGGCTTTGGTTGGGTCCTTCACTGTACGGGATCCCTCCTTCCCCTCCCTCATAGAGACTAGAAGAATAGAAGGAAGGGACACAGTTCTTGGCCTCTAGAAAGTATTCAAGAAATGTTTGTTGGAACAAAAATGAGGGCTGGAGGAAGGTAAGAGGGGCTGCCTAGCTAGAGGAGGTGGCGCGAGTCAGAGAGGAGGGACGCATGGGGGTCCACACAGAGCTGGGGATGCCTGGGCGAGGTTGCCAGACACAGCCAATAAAAAGAAAAGAATGCAGCAAGCACCTTGTGGTGAAGCTTGAAAGTCAGATAAAAACATTTTTCTTTCTTTCTTTTTTTTCTTTAGTGTAAGTGTGCTTATTATGGGTTGAATTGTGTACTGCGTTCCCCAAGTTCATAACCCTCGGTTCTCAGAATGTGACCGTATTTGGAGGTGGACTCTTTAGAAACATAATCTGGTGAGGTCATTAGAGTGGGCTGTGATCCAGTTTGACTTGTGTCCTTATGAAAAGGGGAAATTGAATGCAGACACACAAGAAGAAAGACGAGTGAGGGACCGGGGAGAAGATGACCGTTGACAAGCCTCAGAGGGTGCCCTGGAGCGGATCCCTCCCACGCAGCCCTCGGGAGAAAGCCACCCCACCCGTCCCTTGATCCTGGATTTGCAGCCCACAGAACTGAGATGAGATGCTTGAAGCCACCTCGTGTACTTTGTTATGGCTGCCCTAAAAACCAATATAATGTTCTGGCAATCTTTGGGCATATTTACATCAAAATCAACCATTACTTAGCAGAAGTTTATATTTACTTGGACATCCTGTATTTGATCTGGCAATCCTGCAGAAGGAGCAGATCTGTCCTCTGTTGCATAAGGACAAAAGCAGAACCATCCATTGTTGACCGGTAAAGGGCAGCCAAAGTTAGATTTTAACCCAAGAGGAAGCTTTTCTTTTTTCTTTCTTT